>PVJS01003605.1:0-74417 GCA_004027185.1 Glis glis
GAGGGACACCAAGAGCTGTGTGCATGTATGTTAACACCAAACTGATACTCATTGTGATGTGAGACTACAATGCACCAATAAAAACATAAAAAAATAATCAAAAGGAATGACTGTTGGATTGATTGATTTACTGTTAATTATCTTTGAAATGGTTATAAAGAATCATCTTCATTTTAAGAGCATTAGTGGGTTTTGCTCTTAAAATGAAGAATGAGATAGATTTTAGTAATGCCCTACAATCACTTGGTTAATCAAAATGGTTGCCTGTGGTCTCCTAGGAGCTAAACTCTTTTGTTCCAGAACAGATTAGGGACTGCTCTGATTCCCAGCACCACTCTGAAAAAGTATAATCACGTCAAAATAGATTTTTATTTAGTTTGCAAATTTTACTTTTTATTACATTTTATTTTTTTCTTACATGCCTTCAAAACATGGCAACATCCTAGATTATATATTTTTATTGTCCCTGACTTGCTATTTAATTTAATATTTATTTTTTGCTTAATTATGTTTTTTAAATTTTTATACTCCTAGTGATTAAATCTCAATCTCTCTCATAATTTAGCAGTCAATTTCAAACGATTAAAAAAGGCTTAAGTCTTTTATTGACTGTAATCTCTAATATCCTCTTCTCATTAGAGTTTTTGCATTGTATTTATACTATATTTTGTATATTAATTTTATGTGTGCTTAAGTATTTTGTCAGTTTTCTCCAACTGTTCCTATGATACCCAGAAGATAGTGTGAACCCTTCTAATAATTTAATACTACATTGTATACCAAGCCCTTAAATAACCATAAAAGAAATACGTGTTTAGGTAGGAACTGGTTTGTTTACCTCCATTGCTCTGGAGAACCTTGCTAGACAATCTGCCTGGGGCTGAGACTTGTAACCATCAACAGTTATGGATTCCAGAAAGATGATGATATGAATTTTTAAAAAGCCGTTTCAGAATCAGATACGAAATATGCAATACATTCTCTGGGATCGTTGGTATTCCCCTTCCTGTGGCTGCCTTTCTTTTCTTAACTCTAATTCACCTTTCATTGGCATGCAGTGACAAAGAGAAGATACCCCATCAGCCTTGGGTTGTTCCTGATCATTCCTTTTTTTTTTTTTGTGTGTGGTACCGGATTGAACCCAGGGGCGTTCTACCTCCGAGCTACACCCCCGGCCCTATTTTTTATCCTTTATTTTGAAACCTGGTCTCACGAAGTTGTGGAGGGCCTCACTAAGTAGCTGAGGCTGGCCGGGAACCCCAATCCTCCGGTCTCTGCCTCCCAAGTACTGGGATTACAAGCGTGCGCCGCCACCATGCCCGGCTGTTCCTGAGCATTCTTTTCAGCATCAACGAAACAGAGTTGTTCCTCTGTGAGGTCACGGTGTTGATGTTGGGCAGAGGTTTGGATCAATTGCCATGATTGGCTTCTCCCTGGTGAGAGATGAAGTTGGGCCTTTATGAGGTTAGGCAAAGGCCCAGGGCACACAATGAGCAACCTGGAATTTCATCATTGGGCAGATGTATTGAGCGCTGGGTGAAACGCAGAGATCGTGCCTGAGACGGGGCTGTGACTCTCAGGGATCTCACACTCTAGAATCTTGGCTGCTGATGGGCCACAGCTGGCTCGCAAGAAGCACTAGGTGAAGACTCTTCAACAGAAGCATCTCCATTTGTCCCACTTTGAGACAGACAGAAAACGAAGCCTTTGTTTCAGCCAGGGGGTGCACACCTGTAATCCCAGTACTTGGGAGGCTGAGACAGAAGGAGCACAGGTTCAGGGCCAGCCTCAGCAATTTATCAAGGCCCTCAGCAATTTACTGAGACCCTGTTTCCAAATTAAAAAATAAAATAGATCTGGAAGTGTAGCACAGAGGTAGAATGCCCCTGGGTTTAATCCCCAGTGAAACACACACACACACACACACACACACACACACACACACACACACAGAAAGAAAAATAAAAAGCCTCTGTTTATATTGCATACACAGCGCTTTTAATGTTTAGACAAACAAGATTAATGAAGGATTCAATTATAGACTCCAGATATGATTTTTGTTTGCTTCCTTGTTTTGCAGAAATGCCCCAGGAGTTTGAGTTGTCCTTCGAACATGATTTGTGTTTATTAAGTTTTCTCTTTTTTTCATTTTCCATCCTTTTTAAATCACTTTTAACTTTCCAAAGACCTCTCAGTCAGAAAGTTGGCTTTTAGAATTTCGTTCTGCTATGATATGATAAAATGTATCAAGGCAAAAAAGAAAAGAAAAGAAACATGATTTATGCCGAAGACACTGTGGCCTTAAGCTATTCAAACCTGACCTAGTAAAGTTTATTACTAAGATTTTCCCACCTGATAGCATAGTGGACAGAGTGGAAATGTTATTTTTGGCCATGAAATGTATTTCCTTCAATCATCTCAAAAATTTCACATAGAAAAGAGGCTAGAAAGTATTCTTGCATATACTGATGAAATAGACATAACAAATGATGTTTTAATATTAGGTTAAATCTTGGCAAAAATAATTCTAACTCAGTCTCTTTGTCTTAAATAGAATATTGTTCGCGTTGTTTTTATTTTTAGTATGAAAGATCATCACCATACAAACGCGGAAGACCTAAAATATACTTGATTCTGGAAACTATCATCGACATACTGTCATCCAAAAACAATATATGTTTTTGCCACAAATCTAATAGGGTTATAGATAATAAGCCTTCAAGACTATGTGCAAATCATGCCTGCTTCCTTTTGTCTGGTTTTCTAAAGAAATAAGACATAATGAATCTATTATGAAAACCTCCTGTATCATAGCTCCTTGAATATGTAGTACACCCTGGGTTCAATTCCCAGCACTACAAAAAAATGTAGTATATACATTTCAAATTACAATTTAAAGCCAAAACTTTGTTGACATTTCACAAGGTTTTCAGTCATTTAGAGGCTCTATCTGGAGCACTTTCAATGTGATTTTGCAAATGCTGTAGACTATTAGCTATGGAGTTTGCTCACAGAGGTCAAATGTGCATTTATGCTTTGCTTAGTGTTATGAGCAAAATAGCTCCCTATTCTTCCAAGAGAAAAAAAAATGTGTAAAGAAGAGAAGGAGGCACAATGTCCTTAGTTCCTAGTATACAAGTGTCACTAGGCCGTCTATACCAGGACATTTGAGTCTACTCCCTTTAAACCCAGATGTGTGTATTTCAGGCACATTGTTTTGAGCATTAGATAATCGTCGTGTAACCTAAAATAACAATGGAAGAAAACTAAGCTGTGCTTGATAAAATGCGCCTTACTTTTTATGTGGTGTTAACAAAATGATTTAGATGGAAAATGAAATCTGTCTTCGTTTAAGACAGAAGCACAAAGATGGTTTCCTTCTGGACAACAGGCTTCTGCGTCACAAGATCAAAGGGACAATTTTATCTGCATTGTGACTACAGACCAAAAGATCTCAGGGTTCCTGTCTCCATGGGAGAGCTTATGTATGTTTAATGGCATTTAAATTATAGACCTCTGTAGCCATGCAGTCAAAACACCACGTCATCTGAAGGGACACCATATTATAATCGGTCAGGATGCCTCATTTAGAAATTCTTCTATACTGTTCTTGCACTCATTTTTCTCTTCTGCTAGGAAAATGGAGCAAATTGTCTTTTCAACTAGGTTTATGAGTTGACCTAATCAAGATGGACAAAAGGCACACTTTGGTTTATATTAATTTAATCTAACAAATTTATAGTTTTTTTCCTTCTTGTTTTTCCCCAGTACACTCCCTCCTCATTTTTGTTTGTTTGATTTTAGAATCTTCATCTATTTTATTTGTAACACGGCATATGGCATTTTATAGGCACATATTACATGAAAAAAGAATAGGCATTTATCAGAGTATTATAGGATTTTTTTGTTCTCAAAACACGGTATTTTATGTTACAGTTATTTATAATAGAATGACTACTATATATAAAGGAGAGGAGCTGCTTTCTGCATTCTGGTACAGCAACAATACAGATGGTGTGTTTCAAATGTCACCCGAGAAACTAGTTTTAATTTGAATATATACTTTTAACATAATGTTTATTATAGTGACAACAATAAAAACTTTCTGAAAATTAACATTCACTCACAGTATTCCGGCAGATGTAAAAATATGAGATTATTTTTTCTAGAGAAGCAGTAGGTTTTTTTATGCCAAATATTGATAAAAACAGGAATCTATAATAAGTTACACTTTTATGTTATCCAATGTTACTTAAACTGATTCGTAGTTAGAGATATTGAAAGTGCAAAACACATTTTTTCCAGGAACATTTATTAAATTAGTGACTAGTGGATAACTTTGCTTGTACACTTCAAAATATAAAATGAACTTCAGGCATTTTCAAAAGTAGATTTAAATAATTTTTAAATGATGAATTTTATATTACATGTTCATTTTAAGACTGAGATGTAATATGCTTTCTTCGTTTTTGTACTGGGGATTGAATGCACCAGGTCATTCTACCCCTGAGCTACCCACCCCCAGACCTTTTTTATTTTTTATTCTGAAACAGGGTCTTGATAAGTTGCTGAGGCTGGCCTTGAACTTGCATTCCTCCTCTCTCAGCCTCCTGAGTATTGGGATTATAGGCATTTTTTTTTAGTTTTAAAAATAATGTTTTGAATAGGGTATGGTGGCACATTCCAGTAATCCCAGTGCTCAGGAGACTGAAATAGGAGGATCACAGGTTCAAGGACAGCCTCAGCAAGTAGTGAGACAAAGAGCAACCTAGTGAGACCCTGTTTCAAAACAAAAAATAAAAAGGGCTGGGAGTGTAGCTCAGAGGCACAATGCCTCTGGGTTCAATCCCCAGTACCACAATAAAATAATAAAGTTTTGTATACAATCTTCCTATAACTATAAATTATGTTGCTAAGAATCATCTGCATTGTTGCATGTAGTTACATGTTTATTTACTTCACTGCTGAATAGTATTCTATTATGTAAACACTCTGATTTATTTATTATTTATTCATTCTATTCTTTGACATTGAGTTGTTACTTGCTTTATGACCATGGAAGTCATCGCTATAACTGTTCCTGGATATATCTTTTTGTGCACATGGGCAAGAAATACACTGGGATTAGGATTTCTGAATCTTGAGGTTTTTAGATAGATTAGGGCATATATATGACAAGTAAAACTCTACAACTCTAATAAGTGTATGGTGTATGTGTAGAATATCATGATATGAAGGCTTTCTTTAAAAGACTTAAAAAGTATCCAATACTTTCAGCATTTAAACAAGTACTATTTCTGCCAAGGTATTAATTCCATTTATTGGGAGCTACATGAATTGTTCTATAAAATACCTTGCCTTGCTAAATCAGTCAATCATTTTGTCAAAATCCATTATCTAGAAGAGGAAGCAAAGCCAGGCCACCATTTAGGCTATCTTAGTATTGATTAAGTATGTTTATATTAAAAAGGAAATGGGAATTAGAATCAAAGGATTCAGGCAAAACAAAAGGGACCAGTTTTATTCTCCTTCCCCACCCTTTTCAAATTATTTTTGGAAATACTGAATATGATCATCAAAAACTGAAGACTATGACATTATTGATTAGCCATACATGAGACTGCAATCCATCGCCTGACCACCACCATCCTATTTCCTGTATCTATGTATTTGACTGCTCTGATTACCTTATATAAGTAGAATCGCACAGTATTTTTCATTTTGTGACTGGTTTATTTCAATTAACATAATGTCTTCAAGTTTCATCTATGTTGTAGCAGAATACCCCCCTTTGAATTGAAGTTAGAACACCATAGTAATACATGCATATCCATGTTTATAGCAGCACAATTCACACTAGCCAAATTATGGAACCAACCTAGGTGTCCACCAGCAGGTGAATGGATAAAGAAAATGTACACACACACAATGAAATTTTACTCGGCCATAAAGAAGAAAGCATTTATGTCATTTGCATCAAAATGGTTGGAACTAGAGAATATTATGCAAAGTGAGATCATCCAGTCTCAAAAAGCGAGGGCTTGTGTTTTCTGTCATATGTGGAAGAAAAATGGGAAGCAAAAGGGACTTCAGTCAAACGAGGAGACAAAACAGTAGAATAGTGGAAAGGGATTGGAGATGGGAGGTGGGGAGGGAAAAAACAAGGATTGAGGAAGGGAACAGTTCAAATAAGGTTATATCCATACAAGGTCTCACTACCAATCTCACTAACATGTATAGGGAGGGAGAAGGGGTGCAGGGGCGGGTATATGGAGGGAAATTCACCAAGTGCTGTGTGCACCTGTGTTTGTATCACTTTGAATCTTACTATGATGCATAATTACATTGCAGCATTAAAAGTACATAAAATAGAATATCATCCCTTTTAAAGTTAAATAATATTACACTGTATACATACACCGTGTTTTGCTTATCCATTCATCCATCTAGAAACAGAGAACCAGGGGTTGCTCTACTCTTAGGCTATCGTGAACAATGCTGCTATGAACAGAAGTTTACAGATAACTTTTTGAGTTCCACTTTCAATTCTTTTTAGGTCTGAACATTTTTAAGAACTCCCATAAGTTAGCATGGGGCATCTGTAACACTAGGTGTTAAAACCCAAAAATGGTTTTTCTAGATGGCAAAAAGAAGAATGGAGATGTACATTTTTAAAAATGTTTTTTCTCTTACTATAGTTTTCTGTGACTATGATGCACTTATTTCTTCAATGAATGAAATTTAATACTGCCAAGTGGCTATACTCTAACTTCAATAATATAAAATTGTTTGAGATTTTAACTGTTGAATCGAAGTTGCCAAATTGAAGAACATATTTTACAGAAACAATTTTTCTCAGGCTACTTCCATTAATCATGGGTTACATTTTCATGAAATACTAATCTGAAAAATACTTTATTCCACCTAGTGATATTTGCCAGCTCTCACAATGTGACAATTCCTTGATAGATAAGTCTACAGAAGGATGGGTAGATAGACAGCCAGCCAGTTGGTCAGGCAGTCTGGGTCAAGCCTCTTTGCCCATTTTATAGGAGAGAAAACAGATTCTGAGAAGTGTTCTAAAATCCTTCAGTTAGAAAGTGGCAAAGTCAAAGTTCAAACTCAGGTCTTCCTGGTATCAAAACCCATTTTGATATAGATTCTGACCTCCTGTAGCTAAACTAATCTTTACCAAAGCGCCAGGAAATTGACTGAAGGGTTGGCAGCCACTCGTTCTCTCTTGAAGAATGGATCTCTGAGAGGTTAAATCATGTTTTAGGATTTTGTAGTTGATAAGGTATATAGTAAGAGTGCAAGTCTTCTGGTTCTTTACACTTTTCCTGGTAACCTGTGAAACTTATGGCTGTCATTGATTGTGTGTGTGTGTGTGTGTGTGTGTGTGTGTGTGTGTGTGTGTGTGTGGTACTGGGGATGGAATCCAGTGGTATTTTACCTCTGAGCTACACCCCAGCCCTATTTTATTTTTTGTTTTGAAACAGGATCTCACTAAGTTGCTGAGGTTGGCCACCAACCTGCTATCCTCTTATCTCTGCTTCCCAAATACCAGGATTACAGTCATGAGCCATACCAGGCCCAGCTTTCAAAGATTTATGTTAAATGTAATATACCATACTCCCCCAAATGAAGTCAAAGTTATGAACATTGAATGTATATTAAAAGGATCAAGTCAAGAATGTAACTTGATGAGTACCATACCTTTTTTTTAAATCAGAAGAATAAACCTCATACTTTAGATTTGTTGAATTTGAGAATAGTCCTAAACACCTAGAACTTAATCTCATTGCTTTTAAGAATTATCGAAAGCGATTCCCTTAAGTATAGACATAGCATTATTGCTTTTGTAGTATTAAAAAATCTTTTTTAATCTTAGGTACAAATGCTACTGGTTTTATCTTGGTACTGTAGGAATTATATAGGTGCCTCAAATCTGGATTCCCCCAGGGGTCGCCACCCAGGCTCATCTTTGCAACTCTAGATAATAGCACACTTCAGTTTCTCCCAATGTGCTAGTTATCTATCCATGGAAAAGTTCAGTAATTATCACAGAACTGTTTTTAATTTAACAGCTTTGAATTTTAGTGAATAGATATGTCACTTGTGCATTAACACACACAGAAAGAAATTCCCTAAAGGTAACTACTCATTATTCTTTGGATTAATCCAGTTTCCTGTCAAAGAACTGGACTATCCTTTTCACACACTCGTATGCAAATGAACAAGCTCTGGTGTAATGAAGTCACCTCTCTCTTTATGTGGCCTACGAATTTCCACCCTTAGTCGCTTCATCAAAATGTCTACCCCTTTTCTTGTAATCTCCTTCCAAAGAGAAAGGAGGAAAAGCTCTGTAAATTTTAAATAATTTAAGCAGTAATTAATAATGTATGTAATAAATAATTCATAAAATATGCATGAAGCTCCTTTTATAAAAATCTAGGCCTATACCTTCCTAAAGGTCTATTAAGAAAATAGATACTATGTTCTTTTTATTATGTGTGTTTATCACTTCTACAACTTCTGAGCTTCCTTTCCACCTAGAGATCTATAAACCAACCCATCAGGAATACCTGTGTTGTAATAACCTGGCATCCAGACCCACCGAGTCCCTGCCTCCTGGAACATGAACGATTAGGTCAGCTTTGTTTTTATCCAATTGATTTCACTTCCTCCATATTTTGATTTCATTAGCATAGAACAGAACAGAATTTCATGATTACTTAAGGCTAAAATAAAGAACAAAATATTTCATTGGGAAAAGATAGCTAGTAATAATGCTAAACTCTTTTCAGGTGCAAGCAAAACAGAGTTCACCAGAGGAAAATTAGAAACATACCTAGGTTGATAGTTTTGATAAGAACATTAATTTAAAAATACAAGCCTGGCAGGGTGGCGCATATCTCCCTGTAATCCAGTACTTGGGAGGCGGAGACAGGAGGATCAGGGGTTCAAGGCCAGCCTCAGCAACTTAAAGAGACCCTAGTTCCAAATAAAAAGAAATTTTAAAAGGGGGGGACTGGGGGTGTATCTCAGAGGTAGAATGCCCTTGGGTTCAATTCCCATTACCACAAAATAAATAAATAAATAAGTGCAAACATGTTGAAATATATTACTGTAACAGTTTCATTTCCAAAGCAGAATGGTCACTTTCACTTTTTTCTCATTTTAATGAAAACTTTTTTTTTTATGGTGGATTAGTTAACTGCAGTTTTTTTTTCTCCCTTGAAGTAGAAATCCTGACCTCTCAGACATCCCCTTTTGCCACAAACCTGCCATTGACATTGCTGCAGTCCTTTATTCCACACTTGTCCTGCATCCTGCCTGTCAGGAAGTACTTTTCTAGAGTTGACTCATTTTAAAGTTTGCAAAGTGACCCTTATTTTATAATCAGACCCTTCCTCTTGCTTTCAAATATTTATTGTATGTAGATACCTATAAAGCGAGACCCGGAGTGATTTTAAATACATAAGCAATTTGAAGGTGACTGAGATATAGATTCAAAAACATTCTGAGGGTAGGTGAGTAAAAGAAGGCTTCGGTTTAAAAATACGTTTGTAGTCAATTAAGAAAGAAGAACAATATAGGTAAATAATGAAGGATTTTATGGTTGTCATTGTTCATGAAATATGAGGACCCATTGAGAAAAGAAAAAAATGAAGCTTATAGTTGGCCTGTTGGTTCAATTCTTAAAACCTGCACTGCTTAACCTAAGGCAATGATATTACTTTTAAAATATAGCCAGGCATGGTGGCGCACACCTGTAATCCCAGTACTTGGGAAGCTGAGACAGAAAGATCGCAGGTTTGTGGCTCAGCGACTTAGCCTCTGTGACCTAGCAAAACTGTTTAAAAATAAAATAGGGCTGAGGTGTGGCTCAGAGGTAGAATACCCTTGGGTTCAAGCCCCAGTGCCACAATAAATAAATAAATAAATAAATAAATAAAGTAATTAATTAATTATATACACACACATACATGCCACTGTAAAGATATATGTGATATATATGTACATATATAAATACGAGTCAAAACCACCACTTTAATAATTCCTTTGCTTTTTAGAAACATTCTAATAAACAATGGATTTCATTTGTGAACATAGTATATCGATAGCATTATAGTGATTTCTAGAATTAACTCACCCTTCTTTATTATGGCAACTGGTTTGGCTTACTTAAATTAAAATTCAGCTGAGCGTGGTGGCGCACGCTTGTAATCCCAGTACTTTGGGAGGCGGAGACCGGAGGATCCGGGTTCGCAGCCAGCCTCAGCTCTCTCTCTCTCTCTCTCTCTCTCTCTCGCTCCTTAGTGAGGCCCTCCGCAACTTTGTGAGACCCAGTTTCAAAATAAAGTATAAAAAATAGGGCCGGGGGCGTAGCGCGGAGGTAGAACGCCCCTGCGTCCAATCCCCGGTACCGCAAAAAAAAAATTAAAATTCAATTTAACCAAATTTATTGGTTTATTATGAATGAACTGAAAATGTTAAATTTAAAAGTAGATGCAATTTTCCTGCATGGTCAAAAAAGTCCAGACTTCGTTGCACATTTTTTGCATCTGTGTTACATACTTTTTTCTTTTTCTCCGATCTGTTCAGAAATGGATTTCTAGTACATTTTTACTGCCTTTTGCAGGTGATTCCTGGAAACCATGTATTGATATTTTGGCCTATATTGTGGATACAATAATGTGCTACTGACCATAGGAATTATGTGCAATGATTCTAGAGAAGAAACACAGTTTTCAGCTAGAAATGAAGGTCATGCATGGACTACTCTACATGACTCAAAAACAAATGCAGGACTGGGCGGCGACTGGTGAGCTGAGGTCTCCAAAGGAAGACTTGGGGATTTCCACACAGGTGACTCTACAAGGCAAGTAAGAGTGAGAAGCAGGAGGAGGGGGGAGGATAGGAAGGGAAAGATAATTGCATGTGTTTGGGGGGCAGCTCTCTAAACAGTTTTTAGTGCTCCTTAATTCCTTGACTACTGAACAGATTAACCCCTACAGACGAGGGCGTTGGCACATGCCTGTAATCCTAGTACTTGAGAAGTTAAGACAAGAGGACAGCAGGTTTGAGGATAGCCTCTCCAATTTAGCAAGGCCCTCAGCAACTTAGTGAGACACAGTTTCAAAATAAAAAATAAAATAGGGCTGGGGGTGTAGCTCAGAGGTAGAATGCCCCTGGGTTCAATCCCTAGTCTCTCTCTCTCTCTCTCTTTCTCTCACATACACACACACACACACACACACACACACACACACACACACACAAAGAACCCATACAACTCTCTTCTAAAAATTCTAAAATTGACCACACTCAGTTTAGAATAGTTCTTTTAACTCTTGCTCCATAGACCCTGTCAGGTGATTTTGAGAGTAGGTTTCTGCATTTGCCTGATGCCATCTTCCACTCCGTGATGAGCTGCAGAGGATCAGGGACCATCTGTTTTGCATTCTATGATGTCTCTGCACAGGATAGAAAGTAGAAGGGAGGAAGGAAGGTCTTCTGATGTTATTTTTACATCTCTGAAATTTATTCCCATAACTTTTTAAAGCTATGTCTATTCCTTCTCCACCATGCCTTATAAAAATCCATGTCAAAGAAAGTATCTTAGAATAAGGGCTGTAATTTTTGCTGTAGCCTACCACTGTCTGTAGGAATATACACAACTCACAACTCCATAGAAACCATTGATCCATTCTGCTGCCCATTGAATAGGGTCCAACTTCCTTACCTGGTATTGGAAACCCTTCACCTTTTTTGTTGTCGTTGTTTTGTTTGGTGCTGAGTATGGAACCCAGGGCCATTCCACCTGTGAGATATACCCCAGCCCTATTTTATGTGTTTTTATTTTGAAACAAGTTTTCATAAGTTGCTGAGGGTCTCGCTAAGTTGCTGGGGCTGGCCTCGAACCTGTGATTCTCCTCCCTCAGTCTCCCAAGTACTGTGATTACAGCTGTGTGGAACCATGCCTGGCTGGAAGCCCTTCATATTTTGAGCTCAGACAACGGCAGCCTCAAAAATCCTCCCCTCCTCTGTACTCACTTTATATTCAACCACACCAGTCTAACTAGTAGGCACCATTCTCTAACACAGGAATTGTGATGCCCAGTTGCCTTCTCTTAATAACTCATTCTCCTTGATACACCTCTGTCTGTTTCTCTTCAGGGATAATTTCTGTTCATCTGTGTGGTGGATAAAAATTATTTAAAATTGTTCAAATCATACAAAAGTGTTCAAAAATAAAAACTGTTCAATTTTCCAAAGTATTTTTCAGGGACTTAATATTTAGAGAAACATATGCAACAGTCCTCTATGTGAAAATCCTCCAAACCATAAAAAAACAGAAACAGATTTAGAGATTACCTAGCCCGATCTTTTTATTTTGCAGCTAAGGAAACTGAGGCATAGAGAAAAAGACACTGCCCAGAGTCATGCAGTCAGAGGCGATAGGACCAAGGGTACCTCTCTGTTGCCAGTCTCTATGGCGATGATGATCACATCAGACTTTGATTCAGACAATGTTAAACATAACCTTGGGAAATGTGTTAACCTTTCTGAGTCTAAATTTAAAATTCAGCATAAGTATAGGTAATACAGAAGAGATCCTGCCTTTTCTTTTCTTTATAATCATTTGGTTCCCAGTTTGCCTATTTAGTCTGCACCCCATGTGGTCCTACTTCCAAAGAAAACTGAGGATTAGTACCCCAGCAGAGGATAGAGGTTAGAACAGGTCCATGAGCCAGGCGTGGTGGCACATGCATGTAATACCAGTACTTGTAGGCTGAGGCAGGAGGATCACAGGTTCCCGCCAGCCTCAGCAACTTAATGAGGCCCTGTTTCAAAATAAGAAATAAAATCGGGCTGGGGAAGTAGATCTGAGGTAGAATGACCCTGGGTTCAATCCCCAGTACAAAACATATACACACACACATACACACACACACACAAAAAAAAAACAGAACATGGCATTCAAATCTTTTAAGTCTAACACTTACTACCTGATTATTTTGGACAGGTTGCTTAACTGCTGTGCCTCAGTTTCCTCCTTTGTACATCGAGAAAAATGACTTACTGAATTCAATTCTATTTATTCAGAGATTTCTGTTCTAGAGGGTGCAGATTGAACAGTGAACCACACAAATAAAACCCCTGCTCTGACAGAGGTTCAATTCTAGGGAGTGAAGGATATAAAATGCCCTCTCCTACCTCTGACCCTTGGTGCAGGCTTTGTCTTCTTCCCGGAATTCTCTTCTTAGATGTCTCAAGGGTTCGCTCCCTTCCATCCTTCAAATTCTTATTGAAAAGTCCCCTCCACTGGCTACTTACTTTAATTCCAACCTCATCACAGGTCATAATCCCTTTCCTGCTTTGCTTTCTGAGTCTTTAGTCCATATTATGGCCTAACACACCATGTCTTTTATTTGTTTGTCTTTCGTCTTTCTCGCTAAAATGTAAACTGCGTGAGGGCACAGAAATTACTCGCTTTTGTTTTCTGCTGTATCCCAAGTTCCCAGAGCAGTGCCTGGTAGGTATTAGAATGCCTAATCTGCTTACAAAATGACTGTATGACTGTCTAGTATACTGTACCGTAGTAATACATGCAATTTAAAAAAATAAAGCAAAGTAAGTACATGGAAAAAATGACTAGGGTGTTACTTTATATAGAGTGTTGAGAGAAGGCCTCTCCAAAAAGAGAACTTTTAACAAGAGACATGAACAAAGTGAGAAAAATGAATCTAATAGTAAAGCATTGTATTCAGAGGAAATGGTATATGCAAAGGCCCTGCGGGTAACTCACACGTGACATGCTTTATTAATGTCAAGAAAGTCCTTGTGACTACAGCAAAGTGATCGGGGAGAAGAAAGATAGGAGAGAAAACAAAAGAAATCATTCAGACCCTTCATGTAAGCAACGGTGAGGACGCTGGGTTTGATAATAAGGCTGCCTACTAAATTCAGGTGTTGAGAGATTTGCAGAATGTTGGAATGTGCATGGTATTCAGTGCAAGGTACTTATTGTATACCATGAATTTGATTCACATTTTTAAGTTACAATTGAAGGCAACGAAAAGAAAAGATAAATGAACACTCAGTTTTCTTCCCTATCTATATGACTAATGACAACAGCAACATACACACAGAGAGAAGGCAGTTTAGAATTGAAAGGGACGTGTGGACATTTTTACTGAAGCAAGAATGTAAAGACTAATAAAAAGATGGATTGTCCTCTTATTTTTGAAAAAGGTATATCACATATAACAGCCACACTCACAGGACCTGAAATATTTTAGTCCAAATCTGTGTTAAAGATTTCTTTTTTGCATTTATACTCTTACGATGCATAGGTGAACTTTTATTAAATAATCAGTCACTGAAATAATAATAGTTTCCTGTCACAGCATTGTTTATTTTAAGCTACTGTTGGATCTCACAAATACATTAAAATATCACCAGTCAAAATATTAACTAAATAAAAACATTGTCCCTTGGGAATAAATGATCTGTTATTGTTGATAACCTCAATCTAAATTCTGTACATTTTTATATTTGTGCTAAGCTAAGCCAGAAAACAAATGGCAAAATTAAAGACAGTGCTTTACTATATGTTTTATTGATTAAGATTTTCCATTAATTATTTTCTGCATTCAACGCATTCTCTAAATTTTCAATAAATATAACGGCATTTCTGAAAAGAAAATTTCCAAATCACCTAGTAACTCAACTGTAAATGTGACAAAAGTTTCATTATATCACCAAGGGGCCTCCTTTTAACTCTACCAGAGAGAGGAGAAAACTGCTTTGTCAAAAGACTTGAAATGTGAATCTCTGAGAGTATTTAAAACTAAATGCTGTGTGCATTTATGTTTCTATCACTCTGAACTGCACTATGATGTGTCATTGCCATGTACTGATAAAAATTTTTAATGTATTTTATAAATCCCCTGCAGTAGAAATTAATAAAGTCCCTAATCAAAAAAAAAAAACAAACGAAACTAGCGACTGTTTACGCTTCATTACTTAAATTTTTGTGTAACAGTGAGCATCTAGTATACTTAGCAGATTTTATTTGTCAAGTTAAAAGGCATGTACTATATTTAGTTCCCCCCAAAGTTCTAGAAATTGGTTGAAAAAATAATTTGCATTAGAGTTACTAGAATATGTAGGCTTTTAATTATTTTACTTGTCCAAAGGGCACAGCAACTGGGCAGCCTGCCTACTATACATTATAAATTAATTCCATTCATTCTAAAAACTTGTTCATTATTTCGCTGCTCTGAATCTTGGCTGCCCTAATTAATCGCTGTTGTATAATTCAGGCTCTTGAGCCTCTGCAAAGGCCGCATTTTCCAGCCTGTAATGGCACACTCCACAAACAGCCAACTGCGCAGACAAGGGCTCCTTCCCGCCCTCCGTTGTACCCCAGCTCCTGCAAGATGGATTTTCTGTCTTTGATTTATGGACTGAGTCGTCCTTGAGAGAAATGCCTGGGTGGGGACTAGGCACAGCCCAAGGCAACTGGTCTTTGACCATAGCTGTGACTTGAGCATTGGTGGAAAGCTCAGAGGCGCCTGGAAGAGTCCCTAGAAGAAACCAGCCCGCCAGCCCTGCCCAGCCTGTTCAGGCCACCTCTGCTTTTACAGGTCCCAGCCCTGTGAAGTGTGCTGCACCAGGGGCCCTGATTCTGCTCTTCCGGCAGCACAGTGACTCTGGCTGGTGGCTGAGCACTGCTAAGGCTGGCTTTCTCTGCTGATCAAGGCAGCAGAGAGGGGGGCCTGGCCATCCCCCGACTGCTACTAAAGGAAAACAGGAGCGCTCTCTGTTTCAAAGGGATGGAAAACGATCTTAACTTGGTCTATTCTTCACTAAGAATGAAAAAAAAATGCATTCCATCTTTTCTAAGTACTTTCTTTTTAGTGCAGGGAAATTATTTTCAACTACTTATATGTTTAGAAAGCAGACCAAAAAAAAAAAAAAAACCTGCTTTTCACTAGAAGTTCATTTATTTCTGTAAAATCCCTAACTGATCCAATCAGCCTGGCATGGTCACACTCACACACCTGTAATTTCAATACTTAAGAGGCTGAGACAGGAGGATCCAAGGTTTGAGGGCAGCCTCAGCAAGTAGTGAGACTCAGCAACCTAGTGAGACCCTATTTCAAAATAAAAATACAAAACACAATAGGGGTGGAGGTGGAGCTCAGAAGTAGAATGCCCCTGGCTTCAATGCCCAGTACCATGAAAAAATCCAATCAAGGGATCCTATGAAAATCCAGTGCTTGTCCTGGTCATTGCAGTGGCGAGAGCAGAGCCAGGAACCCCACAGACGGGATTGGCATTGGGCTGGGTCCGATGTCTGGCAACCCACCCAGTCTTTATAGGGAATTTGAGACCTCTGAGATGAACTCTGTGCCTAGCCAGGCAAGGACGCAGAAAATTCATTTTATATGCACTTCACACTTTTCATTTTCCATTGTGCTACAGTCTTAAAATAGTTTTATATTTAAGAATCCAATTTTCTATTTTCTGGTGTAGAGAGTGCATTGGTGGCAGGGGTGGGGACAGAAGGCAAGAAGGAAAATTGTAGAATAGCCACATTCAAACTAGTGTAATAGTTAACACATTACCTAAATATCTGCATTAATCATACATATTGGTAAAATCTCTAACGATATGTTGAGTATCTCTCATCTGGTCTAGTAGAACTTAAACTTATTTGCAATTGTTTAGGGCATCAGTTCAATAGTGAATAGGTATATTGAGAAAATACAATTTTTAAGGGCCAGTGTGTATTTCTGCAGCTAAAATGTGTGTATTTAAATATTGATTTACCCTTCTGCTTCCTGCATTTCAAATATTGAAACATAAGGTAACTGTGAAGAAGGAGGAGGAGGAGGAGGGAGAAGGAAGAAGAGAGGAGAGGAGGAAGGAAAGAAAAATATCCAGGGACTTAAGAACTAAATAAATTTTTTAACTAAAAAATATTTATTACAAAGTATAAAGCATTCAACTCTTTGTCCCAGAGAAAAATAAGGAAGAAAAAAATCCATTAAGTATCTTTGCTCGTCTAAAAAAAAATGAATGGACATTTATGTTTTATGACATTTTGAGATCAGATGTGTTTGCCTCTGGCTCTCTGTAGTCTGCAGGGAAGGGCTGGGTGGAGGCGGCGTCCATGTGACAACAGCGTGGTAATATGCATCTGAAGAACGGCGAAGCTTCGGATTCTTAAACACGTTTGTTTAAAAAATAAAGAGAAAAACAACTCGAGTAGGGAGTAAATGTGTATTGTTATAATGAAACATTATAAAACTGAATGTGTTATCTTTGAACTGAAGTAAAACAAAAACAGACTCATAAGATGAATCACAAAGCAGAATAAGAGCAATGCAGAAAGAAAGAAAGAAAGAAAGAAAGAAAGAAAGAAAGAAAGAAAGAAGGAAGGAAGGAAGGAAGGAAGGAAGGAAAAGAAAGAATTGTAAGACAATTGGGGATATGGGAAAATTGCATATTTTTTTGATATGAGGAATTATTGGCAGTGTTTTGTGATAAAGGTATTGTGATTACTTCATTTTATTTTAAAGAATCCTTATCTCTTAGAGACATATATTGAAAGACATATACATGAAATAAAATGTTGTCTGGGTTTGCTTCAAAATAATGGGATGGGGCAGGTGTAGATGAACAAGATGGGTCCTGAATGGGGGAAGTAAATAAGTAGGACCATTGGATCTACGATGTATATATATGTATACACACACACATATATATATATATATATGTATATGTATATATGTATATATATATATATATATTTGAAACGCTTGATAATAAAAGTTTACATAACTTAGAAATGTTAAAAAAAAAAAGCTGAGTCCATCATAGCAGCCTAGAAAGTTGGAAAGAGACTGTTGGTCTGACCCCTGAACTTCACTGGGCACCTGAAAGTAGAGGATCTAATGGGCTGACATGGTCCTGAATGCACATTTACTCGTAGCTCTATCTTTAGATTTTTTTATAGGATTTCAGACAAGTCACTTACATTTTCTGTCTCTGCTTCCTGTTTTATGAAATAAAGTGACTCAATTAGGCTGGGTGGAGAAAAATCCAAAGAACTGAAATTTAAATAGTGGTCAATTCTTATAGGAAATATAGTCTTAGATAAAACTTTATAATAAAATAAAAGAATTAGCTTGATATTTTTTCATCATTGCTTTATGAAATAATCATTAATTTTAGAGTTACTCCTAAAGATTTCTTTTTATCTGAGAATGGGTATATTTGTGATTTGAACCAAGTGTGAAATAGTCCACATGCTATATTCACTGTTAGCTAATAGTCTATATTCAAAGCAGTGCCTATCTAAAGGAGGATGTGGACTTTGATAGGCATTTATCCCTCGGTATTTTCATTCCCTAAACCATAGACTTGTATATAATTTCAGCTTCACAAAGGAAAGCAAAGACAAAGCCATTTTAAGAGGCTTTTTATTTCCCCTTAGGATAAAGCTGCTAATAGCTGGGGTGTGGTGCCGCACACCTGTAATCCCAGGACTTGGGAGGCTGAGACGGGATCACAGGTTCCCAGCCAGCCTCAGCAACTTAGCGAGGCCGTAAGCAACTTAGGGAGACCTGCTTTAGAAGAAAAAATAAAATAGGGCTGGGGGTGTGACTTAGAGGTAGAATGCCCCTGGGTTCAATCCCTACTAACACACACACACACACACACACACACACACACACACACTCACAGAGCTGCTATTGAATAGTATATATTTAACTATAAATGTAACCTGGGAACTAATAAGACATGTATGTGCTATCCAATTGTTAAATATAAAACTCTGCACCAATAGAATAATGCAAATGGATTCTAACTCCATGGAGGTAGAAAATCACTAGAAGGCCATTATTGAGGTTAAAGAACAAAAGAAAAACTCTGTAACTAAATCTTAATGCGTTAGAAATAATATTCTCTCAACTAATGCAGACATTGAATCACAGGAAAGGTAAGTGGCTAGGCGGTCCAAATCAGTCTTGCCTTAAGCCTTCCAACTCCTTGAAGCTCCTGGCCTCCTATAACCATGCCCATCTGGTACAATGGCACCATGCCCATTCAGAAACCATTTCTTTTCTCTCTTTCTTTTCGTCCTCTTTCTTCCTTTCTTGTTTGGTTTTACTAAGGAAAAATAATTAAGGAAGGGCAGCTTTATATGAATGTTGGGATGTCAGAAAACTATTTTAATTATCTATGCTTGGGGCTTTGATGTGAAATTCCTAAATTTCACATCAAAGAAGAGTACTTGATTTTTCATGTTTGTGTCTAAAACTAAGAAGAAAAAATAGATGGCTCCTGTTTGGACATTTGAACTTCAGGTGCCTGAGGATTCCCCTTGTGTTTCCAAGGGTTTGTGGCAACTACCTGCACAGCCCCTGCTGTGAATTCCAAAGCAAACTATTAAGCTACAAGAAAGACAACCAGTGCAGCCTCCAGGTTCAGTTTATTCCTGCAGAAAATTCCTTTGGAACAACTGTGGTACATATTTTATATACCAGTCTCTGAAATCTTTAAAAATAAAAAACCAAAGAATGAGGAATGAGCAAATATCTTATGGTACATGTGCAAAAGCATGAAAATAAGTCAGTTTAAAGCAGATCATTAAACTTTATCCACTCTTTTCTTAAAATAGAAACATTCTGTCACACTGGAATAATTGTAAAAACTCAATCTTCTGTCATTTCATATCAAATGTGGAGCTTTAAATAAAATGTATTCTTCCTGTGCCATTATCCCATAGCCACACACAACTGTCTTAAAGAAGAAATGTAATGTTTTGGAAACATATGCTATTTACAAGCATGTCAATATACTGAATTTTAGGGGACATCTCTTTTGAGTTTCTCAGTATGTTGTGTATATTTTAATTCCCTTATTTCTCCCAAAGTATTCCAAATTTGTAATAATGGATGTATATCTAATTTTAAACTTTTACTGTCCATTCCAATAGCATATCTTTAGTAACAATAGAGGCTTACAAAAAGTATACTTTCAATATAATGTTAGCTTTAACTAAAGTAAAAAGTTATATTTAAAGACAGAGAAAAAGTTTGCTCCTTTCCATAGCATCTGCCATATGCCTCTAGCCATTTCCTACAATAGAAATGAAAGCTTATTTTTATATCTTTTTCTCCAATGCACATTTTTAGCTTTTGATATTAATTTTTAATCTCAAAGAAATGATAATATTTCTTTGGAATGTCCCCAAATGTTTCCAGGATAGCATGAGAAAGTTATGATAACTTAAAAGTGCTTAAAATACTTCATGAAGCTAATTTTGCTCATGAGAGGTATAATCTTGAAGTGTGGGTTCATAGAATGGTGTCCTTTAGTGGCGCTTTAAAATCAGTATTATTTACCAAATGTTTACATCATCCACATGATCTTAAGAAAAATGGACAAATGTAGAATTAAGAACGTGAAAAAAAACATTTATAAATTAGTATTTAAGTTTAAAACTCCCATCTTCCATGAACAATTTTTGTTGCCCTAAAAAATAAAATAGAGAGGATTTTTTAAATGGTATAGCAATTTTTTTGGCCAGAAAATAAAAGCTAAAAATAGACAGAAGCATAATACATTTTTATAGCTTTCTCTCCAGGATGACAGAATTTCTCTGTAAATCTCATTATGTAAAATAGATCTTCCTTGTATTTAAGTACAAGGTATGGGGAGAAACTAATTGGATTGTTAAAATCAGTCGATATGTTTGCAATTATTTGGGTGATTCTTAGTCTTTTTAAGCAGACTATATAATTCGGTTTGTTTCTTACTGGTCAAAATTGCTTCTTTGATCAATAAGAAGAAATCCAATATAGTATTATGAAATGCAATTTTTTTTTTGGTACTGGGGATTGAACCCAGGGGCATTCTACCTCTGAGCCAGAAACCCAGCCCAGTATTTTTTTTATTTTGAAGCAGGGTCTCACTAAGTTGCAGAGGGCCTCCCTAAGTTGCTGAGGCTGGTCTGGAATTTGTGATCTTCCTGTCTCAGCCTCTCAAGTACTGGGATTACAGGCATGCACCACCAGGCCCAACTAGGAAGTACAATTATAGGCAAATGTGATGATCACACATTACAATGTGAATAGGTGTCTCGAAGCTGGACCATTGAACCAAGAGGTGAAACAAGAGATTCCATGCCCAAAGAATGTGTACCAACGTTTTAGACATTGACATTAACTGAATTTAATGAAAGCAGAAGTGATGGGAAAATGAAGGAAGATTCTAAAATAAGTTATTTTATATTATTTTTTATGGTCTTTCTACTGGTATCTTTTGGGGAAAATATCTTCTAGCTAAAATAACTTCAATAAAAAAAAACAAGAATGATAGAAAACTTTCCCTTAGGAACATTACAATTGGCAGCATTTTAAATATTAGTAAGGAAGCCTTTGGGTTTCTTTAATTTGGCTGTGGAACAAATTTTCCATTTGTAGAAATTTTTTATAAATATCAATATTTATGTTAATGTGACTGCCTTTTGCATAAACATATCCCTATATGTACATTTGAACACTATTGGCTCCTCAGAATTTATGCCTTGGAAGATGGCACCATAAGCCAGGAAATCTGCCAATGATCAAGATGTTTCTGGAACTGTCTTAAATCCAATCCCACTCATTTTTAATCCCACAGTTTAAAAATACTCAAATAAGACAACTTTTATCCTGAATGAACAATGAATTCATTTTTATAATGAATATGTTCTGCAATGGGCCCCAAATTATTATTATTATTTCATAGTACACACGTCTTGATCAACAGAGATAATGCAGAAATGTTTTCAAAAATGAAAATATTATTGGATGAAGTATACAGTTTTTCAAAAAGGACCTTAAGAGCAATAAATGATTTTAAACACAAGTTTTAAAAATGTGTTACCTTTGTTTGCACCATAAGAAGAAAATATATGGATCATTTGCACAGAAGAGTAAAATTCCTAAACATTTTTAAAATTTATTCCAATAATTCTGGAGGTGGGTTAAGATCTCTAACGGACATTAAACTTGTTTAAGCTTTTCCATGTCTGAACCTTCGTGGATGACCAGGTTGTGAGACTCAGTCTTTAGATTCCAGCCTATCTGGATGTGTTGGGCTCTAAGATGGGCATTAACTGGCTCTGTACTGTTTTATATGAAATCAGGTGAATGGAGGACAGAAGAGAAATAGACTGTGTGGTTGAGCATCCAGATAGTGATGTGGTGCCACAGAATCAAGGAAGAGGCAGCAAGCACACATTGAGCGCCTACGGTGTTCTAGGATATATATTAGGTCCTCAAGGTCTGTAGATGACTTAAGGAACTTAAGTGTCTAGTGAAAAAGGTAGACCAAGAAAGAAGCTTTGATAACATTCTTGGTGTACCTGTTTTCCATTTTTAGAAAACATTTGGCAGAGAAAAATAGCTACCCCTGAAACTAGATTTCTATATCCTCTTGGTATGCCTGTGCTTAATCTACTACACTACCTTTATGTTGTTGTTGTTGATGTTGATGTTACTGGGGATTAAACTCAGGAGTACTCTACCTCTGAGCTATACCTGCAACCCTATTTTACTTTTTATTTTTTAATTTAATTTTAATTTTATTTTTATTTTGCAGTACTAGGGATTGAACCCATGGACATTCTGCCTCCGAGGTACACCCCCAGTCCTATTTTTTATTCTTTACTTTGAAACAGGGTCTCACTAAATTGTGGAGGGCCTCACTAAGTAGCTGAGGCTGGCTGCGAACCTGCGATTCTCCTGTCTCAGCCTCCCAAGTACTGGGATTACAAGTGTGCACCACCATTCCCGGCTCCTATTTTACTTTTTATAAAAACAAAAAAAAGAATAAAATTTTAATTAAAAATATTTTTTAAACAGGGTTTCTCTCACTAAGTTGCTGAAGGCCTTGCTATATTGCTGACGGTGGCCTTGAACTTGTGATCCTCCTGTCTCAGCCTCCCAAGTACTGGGATTACAGGTGTGTACCTATTCTCCCTGATTTTAAAGGTCTATTGAAATAACAAATGGCCTTTAAATCTCAGGGTATAGTTATGGAACATAATTTATATTGAATTCTTACACTCGTTCGAAAAAATGAGCCTTAGTGATTAATTACAAAGTAAAAGAATGTTAAAACATTCTTTATGTTGTATATGATACATATACAACAATTCTGTTCCTATTTGATAGTTTGTCTAAAATTATTCGTTTTTGAGCTTCTGTGCCAATATGAGTATGTCATTTGATTTTTTTCCCCAAGAGTAAATATTTCTGTCTTCATCCTATGGCTGTATGAAGCATTCATTTGTTTATTTGCATAGTAATTACCACTTGTTCCATAAAGTACTGCATATACTGTTAATGTCTGGGTTTTTTTGGTAACTGAGCTTATTTTTCCAAATCGATACATCTGTAGACTTTTTCCAAGTACATTTGACTGGGTCTTTGCGTTTATGTGATTCACTCGTGGCTAAAACCTTCCTGGTTGGAAGGTCGCAGCTGCTTCACAGCTTCCAGGCCGCACTAAAAACTAGTTTTAAGACAGGAGACTGGGAAGCGTAGTGTATTTTAATTGAAGTTTCCTCAGGGACATTAAAAAAAAGGCACCTAAATTCACTCTGATCCCAAATTATCTAGTTAAGAGTCTCACTGATTTAAAAAATGTAACCTATGAAGGCACTCTACTGTGAACTGTAAATACATTGTTGAAAACAATTCTACAAATGGAGCATTGTGTCCGTTCTTCTCAGCATCCATTCTCCATAACCATTTTTTTATTAATACAGGACAGAGATTGCTTGTGAATTAAGTCCCGAACATGTCTCTGCTAGAAACTAGATAATTTTAGACAAACTATCAAATAGAAACTAGATGTTTTCTAGCTGCATGAGCGGTGGTGTGAGGCTGTCTTTTCAAGGTTGTACATAGCACATTCATAAACATAGCATACATGAAGTCATAGTTTCCCACTTTAACCTAATAATATCAAAAATTGTTGACTTTCTTCCCTTCATTGACCACAGGAACTTTTTGAAAATTTAAGTCATCAATTTTCCGCAAATACATAATCATAAAAAGGAAGCCAGCCAGGCGTGGCGGCACACATCTGTAACCCTGGTACCTGGGAGGCTGAGACAGGAGGATTGCACGTTCAAAGCCAGTCTCAGCAATTTAGAGAGACCCAGTTTCCAAATAAAAAATAAAAACTAGGGCTGGGGGTATAGCTCAAAGGTAGAATGACCCTGGGTTCGATCCCCAGCACCACAAAAACAAAACAAAAAATAAATAAGATAAAATAAAATAAAAAATAGAAAAGAAGCAGCCCAAGAGTGAAGATTTGAAATTTTGGATGAGGGGAACTTTCTTACTGAGGAAACTTTCTCATTTATCTCTGTCTGTCCGTGTACCTTTGAAAGCACATAGTAATTTTCAGGTAACTTTTTTGGGGGAAGAAAAAGTTGGAAAGAATGCAATGAGTAGTTTATATTTGTTAAAATAAGTGGACTATGATATGCATTTAATAAAGAACAGTCTCATGTTGTTAGAATCAGAGAATAATATCTGAATAGTTTTTTCCTTTCCTTAATTATAATTCCAATGAATCAAATCATCACATGATCTTATTATTAAAGAAATTAGCCAACCTATTAATATTTTTAAGAGCAAAACGTGTTGTGAATTATTAACAAAATGCTGTTTTTTTTCCTATTTGTTCTTTCAAAATGTAGAATGGAGGAAGCATAATTAAGTTCTCTAGAATTATTCTCTTTGATTAGGGAAAATAAAAATAGAATACAAGCTATAGAAGTTACAGTCTCGGTAGAAGAAGTCATTTATCAGAGTCGAAAGTCAATGCATAAATCCTTGACACACATAATCCAAAGATGTCATAACGACATATATTTGATTAATAACTTGAGCTAACATATTACCTTTTCTTCGGATTTATTGAGAAATATAATATTTAACCATAATGGGGTCTTGACTTTTGACTGAAATCCTTCCTCATTCCTCAAGTCAGCTGTGGGGAGAACACAGTTATCTGATGGTTATTTTAGGGAAGGCTTAGAAGATCTTGCATCTCCTTGTCTATTTAGATTATTCATTCTTACCAGATAAATACTTAGGAAGACAGTTTTGATGGAATAAACCATAATCCACTTAATGAGTCTAAGAACTTAATATAAACAACTTACAAATTTTCATATTTTCTAGATATAGCATTTTATATATAGTGAAAGCCATAAGAGAAAGCTTAAAATTTGTCAGGTTCAGCTAAGTGATTTAAATATTTTTGTGCAGAAGAGAAACCTAGAAAAATATAACTACATTCATATCATAATTTTTAAAAACTCCCACAGATTTCTTTGAAATACATTTTGCTTGCTATTTTTCATACCTCTTCCACCATCTTAAATTACTTAAACATTTTGTCTACAAACCCAGGACTCACTAAAATCTCATGGGGGAATGAACTAGTATTATATACATTGTTTCACACAGATTGATGTAAAAGCAGTTGCTATCCTGTTGATTGAAAGAACAGATGCTTGTACAATTTATGAAGCTAGAAATGCATCCACAATATCTTCCAAAATAGTAAGGTATTCTAATAACATAGTGAGGAATGCAGTTAAAATCTTGGGAGACCCTTAGTTACACAGTGAATTCTGAATGGATCATAGAAAACTTGAAAGATGTTCTTTATATTCTAAAAGTACAATTATGTTCACTTATCCTGTACTGTAACATGATATAATAATAAAATAGTATAGCATGGTTTCACATGAAAAATTAAAAGGCCTAGCATGAACTATAATATATAACATAATATAAATATATAATCTTTTGATTATATATTTCAGGTCTCCTTCATTGGCAAATTTTAAGTTTGTATAAGCAAGGTGTCTGTCTCTTTGCAAAGATGTGATATATCTTTCCCAGAAAAAAACTGATTTATTTTCTCTAATACACATAGTACTCTTATTATTTAAAGATTAATTTTCACTACTATTAATAATCTACGACAAACCATATGACTAATATGGTAGCGTTTACCTGGAATTCATTTTAAAATCACTTTGAATGCAAGTTAAGATTTCTACCCTTTCTAAATTGAGGGAGTAATCGACCATTAGTAAAAAGGCTTGGGTCAAGGACACTATATTTCTTTGCTGAAAGTAAACATTGTCCATGGCAATTGCTCAGACGGTGGAAGGCACAGGGTTATACTATTGGCATGATGAATCTTTATGTTGAAAAAATAATCCTACCTCAACATGATTTGAATTGTTGATTATATTCATTTCACTCTAAACCTCACGCTGTAATTGTGCCTTTTCTATAAAAAAGATTTTTTTCTACCAAAAGAAAAAATTTCTAGCCAGGTTTGGTAGTGCATGCCTGTAATCTCAGTCCTTGGAACGCTGAGACAGGAGGATCACAGGTTCCAGACCAGCCTCAGCAATTTAGTGAAAATCTCAGCAACCTAGCGAGACCTTGTTTCAAAAAACAAGAAATTAAAAGGGCTAGGGGTGTAGCTCGGATGTAGAGTTACCCTGGGTTCAATCCCCAGTACCACATACATAGATTCTTCTAAATTGGTTCTTTAAACTATTGCATTATTTGAAAAGAAATAGTTTTGATAGCCCAATATAACTTATCTGTAATATAAGCTCATGAGTTTTGGGGAAATATAGTAACATAAATATTCTTTCTTTCTTTCTTTCTTTCTTTCTTTCTTTCTCTCTCTCTCTCTCTCTCTCTCTGTCTCTCCTTCCTTCCTTCCTTCCTTCCTTCCTTCCTTCCTTCCTTCTCCTTTTTCCTTCCTTCCTTCTCCTTTTTCCTTCCTTCCTTCTCTCCTTTCTTTTCTGCTTTAGGAAGAAGTCTAATCTTCACAGCAAAAACAAAAAACACTGAAATAGCTTTTCTTAGATAAACCTTGAAAATTTTTAAATGAAAATTTGATATTTTTAAAATATGGTATTTAAACACTTGTGTAACTTCATGTAGAGTCAATGGCATCCTGATTTGACTTAAAATGATTTAGAACATAAGCTCCAGGACCAGAAACTGTTTTGAAAGGCGATGAGGAATTTTCATGACAAAAACACCATCATCCTCTTACTCTGTGTTAATGGTGAAGATTACCAGGGACACATTAGGTTAATCAAGGGCTCCTAACTTTAGCAGTGTTTAAGATTAATTGCAACTTTTAAGTAGACATCAATCCTCTTCAGAACTACCTGTCTTGGAAGAGCTCTTCCTGCCTGTCAGTCACCACCACCTACCAGGTAAGAAAGCCAAGGAGCACTCTATCTTACCGGGAATGTTACTGAGCTGTTTTTTAAAACTTCATATATTTTGAGGCTAGTTAGAAAAGAAACCTATTGTCCTTGTATGTGCGTGTGTGTGTGTGTGTGTGTGTGTGTGTGTGTGTTTGTGTGTGTGTGTGCGTGTGTATGTGTTAATTTTATTCCTCTAGACTTCCAGACATGCGTCTGTCTCCAAACCTTTACTTATCTTCCCTTTGTCTAGAATGTTCTCCCCCACCATCCCTATCCTCATGCCTCGCCCCCTCACTTGCTTCAGATCTTTATTCAACATTTACCTTTTTCTGTGAGGTTTTCTTTGGTCATTCTATCCACATTTTCACTTCTTCCTCCCCAGTATTTCATACTGTGCCTCCTTGCTTTTTTTTTTAACACTTTTCACTACCTAATACACTATACATTAAATTTATTTTGTTTACTGTCTGTGGACTCCACTAAAATATTAGCCATGTGCGCGCGTGCGTGCGCGCGTGCGCGCGTGTGTGTGTGTGTGTGTGTGTATTTAAATTTTAGAATTGGGAAAGCAGCTACTTTTGAAGGGAAGAAGCATTAGCATAATAGGAGACCTGGATTTAATCTTTGTCTCTTAAATATTAAGGAGAATCATGCTATGCCTTACGGACTATCCATTACAAAGAATTATTCAGAAATATATGATGGTGATTTCATTATGACATTTTATCCAGGAAACTAAAGCACAGAGAGGTTATATAACCAGCCAGGGAGGGGCGGTTCCCAGGCCCATTGACTCAGTTCTATTGCTTTTTGCCTAGTGATTATTATATCAGGGTGTGCAACAAATGCACCTTTTGGATTGCTGCAATTCACGTGCACAGGAAAGCACTTAATATATGTAAAGAGTTTGTATGTATACATTTGCTACAAAAAAAGTTTTAATCTACCATATGACAATAAATGGCTAATGTAAGAAAAGGAGGATAAGCAAAATATCAATAATTGTAGACTAGTATTAAAAGTGAAATTCATACCGGGTATGGTGGTACACGCCTGTAATCGTAGTACTTGGGAAGCTGAGACAGTTAGATCGCAAGTTTGAGGCCAGCCTCAGCAATTTAGTGAGGCCCTCAGCAACTTAGTGAGACCCTATTTCCAAATAATAAATAAAAGGACTGGGAGTGTAGCTCAGAGGTAGAAACCCCCTGAGTTTAATCCCCAGTACCACACAAAAAAAAAGAAGAAGAAAAGAAACTACTGAAGTTGTGTTGGAGGTACAAAAGTTCATATTTTAACCTTTTCTATTAAACTTAAATTTTGAGCTTTCAAGTTTTTAAGCAAGCAACACAAAATATTTTTATTTACATCTATTTTGTAAGAAGTATAAAATATGGCCGGGCGTGGTGGTGCACGCTTGTAATCCCAGTACTTTGGGAGGCGGAGACCGGAGGATCCGGGTTCGCGGCCAGCCTCAGCTCACTTTCTCTCTCTCTCTCTCTCCCTGTCTCTCTCTCTCTCACTCTCTCTCTCTCTCTCTCCTTAGTGAGGCCCTCCGCAACTTCCTGAGACCCGGTTTCAAAATAAAGTATAAAAAATAGGGCCGGGGGCGTAGCGCGGAGGTAGAACGCCCCTGCGTTCAATCCCCGGTACCGCAAAAAAAAAAAAAAAAGAATAAAATATGGGTTTCTTCCATGTCAATTTAGTAATATGTTTATTAAAAATCTAATTAAAATACTTATTAAAATTATTTTTTTCAATCACTGGTAATTTTCCAAATAGTGCAAAGATTGTCCAGGAAATTCTTCCTTTCTCCAAAGCAAATCCATGACACTTTATGGAGTGAGTAATGTAGATTCATTCCCACAGTTTTTCTGGGAAAGAGAACCAGAAAGTTTTCAGGCCTTTTGCCATCAACAGGAGTCAGGGCTATCAGTAATTACAAAGCTATTGGAAAACAAAATTATAGTCCTCTCTGGGGTGCCAGCATTTCAGTAGTAAAAGATGTCCAATCTGGGCCAAGCTTTGGCATGACTTGCCTGTTTTTCCTTTTTGCTCAGTGAAAAACCATATCCGGGTTCTCAACTTGGCTCTCTATTGCATTTAGTCAATTTTGAGCTCTTTGATGTCCTGGCTCCTTTCTATCGAAGTAGCCAGAAATCCCGATAATTACAATGACCCTGAATGAGCATTTCTGTATTAGGCACTTTAACGGTGTCATTAGGAAGGTAAAAGTGTTAATGCTGAGACCTTTCCCCAGATTTCATGACTAAGCTGAGGACTCATTCTTCTATAAAATGGAGCTAGACCTGAACAAGAGGTCGTGGAACCCCAAATTACCAATTCAGCTGAAATTTCAATTTATAACCACTTTGAGAGACAGTGTTCATTTTTTTGGAGGTAGAAGGAACCGGAAAGAAATATCTTTTTAAATGCAACATTTTTTTATTTCTTTCATTTTGAAAAGATTCACTTTCATGACAGAAAATAAAATTGAGTATGAATCTATTCGTGGATATGTGTTGACCCCCCCAAACACACACACACACACACACACACACACACACACACACACACACACACCAAATTTTCAACTAACCAGAATGAAGAATGCAATGCATGTGGTAGCAAAGCCTCATTCCCTCTCATTTGTCCAGATCAATGCTCACATACCCAATTTAGGTCAAGGCATCAGGCAGAGGAAAGGGCCAGAGACTGGCACTGAGATGCTCTATTTCACACACTTGCCCTCTGGAAGGACTGGCAGAGGCAGTCACTTAAATTAAATACAGGTCATCAAACAAGATATATAATCTATTTCTAAAACAGACAACTTCAGCATCCAAAATCCCCATGGCCTTTTACTGATGCACAGTGCACTGCTTCTTCGTGTTCCTCTGTCAATTCGTGTTAAAGTTTGCTTGGTTTAAAAGTGGTATTTCATGTATGCGGTGACCCTTTTGCTCAAAGCAAAGAAATTGCTTTGGTTTATTTATGACCTACTAACCTTAAGCGAAACTGAAATACGTAATGTTTCCACAAGCCTAGGGATGAAGAAAGGCTAAAATAAATCTGACCTTGATGCGAAGAAGTCTTATCCTGTCCACACCACCCTATCAAGTTAGAAAGGAGGCATAGGGAGACCTTTTTCCATAAAACACCTATTTCTTGGGTTTCTTTTCTTTCAAGGAAAACCATACAAGAATGCAGATTGCTACCACCAATTTAGAATTCTGAAATTAAAAACATTGTGTTCTAAAAAAAGGCACTGCACACTTTCTAACAGAAAATATAAAATCTCAGCACTATTAAACCTTAATATTTTAACAGTAAGTTTTATAGGCAAGGATAAAATAATGACAATAAAGATGGGGATGAGACAAAGTAAGAAGGTATAAGATAGTGATTAAAAGCCATCAGGAATTAGCAGAAAACTAAGAGAAACCAGAAAGTACAACAATTTTTCTGATAGAACAAAAATAATTTAGTATGTAGAGCCCTGGAGTTTATTCTGTCCTCCCACTTTAGGGTAAAAGCAGCAAAAACAAAGAGGTCTGATTTCCTGTTTTGGAAAATTTAAACTGTTAAGAAATTTGTATCTTCAACAAATCATGATTATGGGGAACATGCGTCCAGTTTAGTCCAGGGGAGTAGAAAGAATTAATTACTGTCTTCACTATTACTATTTTATGTGCAAATAACATGGTATTTAATTTATTATTGTTAGAAATGAATCATTATATTTTTCCAGAATTTTAAGTGAATTATAGTCAAGATTTTTATTTTGATAATTTGAGAACTGTAGGCTCGTGTTAATTATATTGCACAAAGAATTTCTAGGAGGATGTTTTTGTAACTGCCCTGGAGTTTTGCTTATTAGTAGGCCAAATGTGTATTTCATGTTAAGGCAAAATACAGTTTGGAATCTTTTATAGGTGGCATCCCTGTTATACAAATGTTAGCAGATATAGCAAGAGATGAATAGGCATGATTGAAATGGTTGTGTATTGACCTGACACGAACACCACAATAGGCAGGCGACAGAACGGGGTGATAGGCCTTCAGATGTAATTGATAATGCAAACAAATGTGCCCTCAGTCCCAAGATAATACCCTTTCCAGCAGCAACACAGAAATGCCCACTGATGGGGCATTCTTTTAAAGAGTTGTATTCTGTAGGAAAAAGTGCATATTTGAAAGGAATCAAACATTACAAATTTCAGATTAATCACTGTTTTATATTCGATTATTTATCATAGAATATACTATAAATATATTATTTTTATTCAAATTATTATGGGTTAAGTATGTATTATGCCTCAATACATATTTTTGGATCATGAGTCCCTGTTTCCCCCAAATATCAGTTGGAAAATGTTTTCATGTAAAAAACATTTTAAAAGTCATTCCCAATGAATGACTTTAAAATATGGCATTTGAAGTGAATGAAGTGACAGAATGTAGTAAAATTTGGAATTCACATTTCACTAATATTTCAGGAACAATTGCATTGGTTTGAATAGACCATAAACGCCTTCAAAGTAATATTCCAAATGAGTGTGGGTTGTCTCACCCACAGGTAATTATAACCATATTGGATGCTGGTTAAGTGTACAAAATAATGACTTTCTACTCTGGCTTGATACATCCACAGGAACTTTTGTTTTAATTGATGACAGAAAATTATTGAAGGTGGTTATAAGAATATATTAAAGTTCACAAAAATTTTAAAAGAATCATTATTCATAAAAAACTAATAAATATGATATGAAAAAATCCTATAACCATAAAAAGATGTTAAGAGTTTCATATCTAAAACAAATGCAAAGAAATGATTATGTAGAATACATAGACTGCTTTTACCTTTCACTGTATTAATGAAATCTTTGTGTCATAAGCTAAGAACAATGGGTTGAGCTGGTTTCTTTATAATCTGTTCAGTATTTTCTAAATAACAATGTTTTTGGGGAAATTATACTTATTTTGTAATTGTATTTGTATGTGCTTATCTTAAAATTCTATTTTATAATAAAACATATTAGATATATAGTATAAATATAAAAGCGTAACATTGACAGTAGTTTAATTTGAGGACATGTAAGAAAATTCTGTTCAATTTCTGTATATTCTATATGGATCACATGTTCCTGCTACATGCAGAGCAATATTTAAATTATGAGATACTGTTTTGATTTGATACCTCAAATTAGTTTGAATAAGAAATTCTCCCTAACAGTGAGATAATTCTATCTCTGGAGCTAAGCCAAGATAGGCTTTTTTTTCCCCCTTAGCTCAAAGAAACAGATCGCTTTCTTTCACACAACGTGATGTGGATGTTTGCCAAACTCCTGGTTGGAAGAATCACCCTTCTTCTCTTCTTCCTTATTTTTTTTAATTGCTTAAAATGAATAAAATGTATGACCGAAGGCGCTCTGCTTTTTTCTGTCTCCCACCCCCTTCAGATACTCGCAGATGCAGACTTCTTAGCTCACAGGTTGCTTCAGTGAACATTCAACGCTGTCGGTGAGTTTGGAATTCAAATCAAAACCATCGACCGTTGATTGTACCCTATGGCTAACCATCATCTACTCCCTGGCTTACGGAATGTGCTGAAGACAGGAAACCAGATCCGGGATCCACCAGGACTTCCTCTTTCCCGTGCAGAGATTATTCTTAAAAAGGTCACAATCAACATTCATTGCTGTCGGTGGGTTGAATGGTGTAGACAAGCTCACTGAACAATGAATGCAACTGTGGCCCCGCTTTTGGCTCTCACAATCAACAGATACTCCATCCCCAAAAGATGCTCTGAATGGACGAATGTCGATCGTCACTGTAACTTTTCCAGTTCGTTTGAGTCTCCAGGTTTATTTATTTAATGCATATTGTATGATCAGATTTCGGTGAGAAAAGAATGAGTTTAAACAAGAATAATGCTTCTCTACTTGTCTGAGGTTACAAATACAGCCCTTTTTATAAAAGGGAAACCATTTAGTCCATGGAATCTATAACATTTAGGACACTGCCTATTGTTGGGGTGTGGACGAAAAGACGACACAAAGAAACACCCCCACACGCCACACCGGTGCCATTGGTACCTATGTCTTTAAAACAATACTTAAAAATATCCTTTCCCTATATCCTGTTTTAGATTTCCTGATCATACTGAGATAGAAACATGAGGTAATTTCATCTTTCTGCTTCTTGGGGTGAGGACTCACTCAAATAATTCCTCTTTATAGCAAAGTGTGGTGGCACACATTTGTAATCCCAGTACTTGTGAGCCTGAGACAGGAGGATCACAGGTTTGTGGCCAGCCTCAGCTACTTAGTGAGGCCCTCTGCAACTTAGTGAGACCCTGTTTCAAAATTAAAAAATAAAATAGGGCTGGGGGTGTAGCTCAGAGGTAGAATGCCCTTGGGTTCAATCCCCAGTACCACAAACAAAAATTCCTCTTGCTAAGGAAGGAAAAAATGTATATAAACAGCCAAGTTACTATCAGAGCACTTATGATAATCATTGAATAGATTGATTCTCTTAGTTAAATTTCAACTTTAAGATGAAACTTTCCTCATTTTCTTTGTGTCTCTCCTTCCAAGAACCGGATCTGAATTGTTAGAACCATGGCATATTAACCAAGTCATATTCGTTCATCTGACTTTTCAAGTATAAGGCTATGTATATAATTATTTTTCCCAATTGGTTTGGCTCTATATTTTTAAGTAGAATGTTTGTTATTAAATTTTATCACAGTAGTTTTAAGTCTACCATTCATAATCATGATAGGTATATTATTATTTATAGTAATACAATGCTTCTAAAGTGTCTATGCTTGGAGTAACTAGATGGCTTCAATGCTCATTTAAAAACTTTGTCGAATACATTATTCTTTGTCAAATACATTATTCTTTGACTTTTTTATTTCATTTATCTTCAACTCCATTACAGAAAACCATTCCTGGGACCCTACTCATTATAACCCTAAAATATTTGACCACATTCAATATCTAAACTGTCATGTCCTATTCTCTGCCTATGCTTTTTAATAATCTAGTTTTTCATTCTCTTATCCCCAAAGCAACTGTCCTTTCAGCTTCATTGTTGCTGGGGGAAAAAAATCGCTGAGTCCTGTGGAAGTATGACAGTACATACTCACGGCCTCCAGATGTGCTGGTCCCTGTCCTCCAGCCTAGCATTTCTTCTATGCCATAGGAAGTAGATCGTTCAAATGCCGACCTCTCTCCTCCACTGTGCCTCTCTGCTGTTCTACTGGCAACAGCTGCACTGACCTCTTTTTTTCATTGAGAAGCTTCTGTCCCTCTGATTGCTCCCTCCACTTCTTGGTGTATAGCCTATAAACATAAAGGCTTCTACCTCATAGTTGTCTTGCTTCCTCCTGTCTTGTTCAGCACATCTCTTTCTCTCTTCTCACCATATGGCTCTGTCCATTTAACGGTTCGATTTTTCTCTCTTCTCAATAGAAAAACAAATAAATTTAAGAACAAACCCTGTGCTTGCTTCAGTCTCTGGCTACTTATCTTACTTCTTTTCTTCTCTTTAAAAGTTAAGAGTTTGCAGCCAAGCATGGTGGTGCATGCCTGTAATCCTAGTATTTGGGAGGCTGAGACAGGAGGATCACAGGTTCGAGGGCAGCCTCAGCAACTTAGTGAGACCTTCTCTCAAAACGAAAAAAATAAAATAAGCCTGGGGGTGTGGTGCAGGGGTAGAACGCCCCTGGGTTCAATCCCCAGTACCACCAAGAATAATGAGTTTGTAAATCACATGTGGTAGCCTGCAGCACTGTCTATATTTATTGACTTTCCATGTCACCTCAACTCTCTGTAATTTAGCTTCTTCTACCATTCCTCTCTTCCATGTACTTAATATTTTACTGAAGCTACTCTGAACCAAATCACCATCAGGCTCCCTTTTTTTTTTTTTTTTTTTTTTTGCGGTACCGGGGATTGAACCCAGGGGCGTTCTACCTCCGCGCTACGCCCCTGGCCCTATTTTTTATACTTTATTTTGAAACCGGGTCTCACAAAGTTGAGGAGGGCCTCACTAAGTAGAGAGAGAGAGAGAAACAGGAAGAGAGAGAGAGAGAGAGAGAGAGAGCTGAGGCTGGCTGAGAACCCGGATCCTCCGGTCTCTGCCTCCCAAAGTACTGGGATTACAAGTGTGTGCCACCACGCCCAGCTAGGCTCCCTTTTGTCAAATAAATTCCACACTTTTCTGCCATTATCCTACTGGAACTCCCCTTGATGTCTGACAACTTCTTCCTAAACTCCAGTTACCATTGACTTAATGATCTTACACTCACATTTGAAATTCTGTCTATAACACCAACATATTGCTTACTTATTTGTTTTTAACCTGAACCTTAGATTCCTGACTTTCTTCTCATATGCTTCACAGACTTTGAAGGAATTGCAAGCACATGCATGATGTTTACATCTGCTTAGATATTGCTGATATTCAAGTGTTTATCTCCTGGTTATGTATCCTGAACCTCGGAGTTCTAAACCCAGCCACTCATAGTCCTAAATCCAGCCATGACCCCATAGTTAACCCATCGTCTTTTTTCTGAAGGATAGCACCTGGGTCAACTTAGCAACCAAAGTCATGAGTCTTGAAGTTAGCTCATGCTCCTGACTCTTGTTTCCTGCATTCTCTGATAGTTAGAGATATCAAGCATTTTTCATATATCTGTTGTCATTCATGTGTCTTATTTTGAAAAAAGTTTATTCAAATCCTTTGCTCATATTTTGATTGGTTTATTTGCTTCCTTACTATTGAGTTGTAGAAGTTATTTATATATTTCTCAATATTGGCCCCTCATCAGATGTATGGCTTGCACATATCTTCTCCTAAGTCCTAGGTTGTCTCTCAGCCCTGTTAATTATTTCTTTTGCTATTCAGAAGCTTTTTGGTTTGATACAATTTCATTTTTCTATTTCTACTTTTGTTGTCTGTGCTTTTAGAGTTCTATCCAAGAAATCTTTGCCCAGACCAATGTTGTAGAGGTTTTCCTTATATTTCTTCTAATAGTTTTAAAGTTTCAGGTCTAAATCTTTTATCCATTTTGGGCTGATTTTTAATATGATGTGATAAGGATCCACTTTTATTCAGTGTGAATATCATTTCATAGCACTATTTTTTGAAGAGTTTTTCCTTTCCCCATTGTATATTTTTGGCACCTTTGTGGAAAATCGATTGACCATAAATACTTAGGTTTATTTCTGAGCTTTCTATCCTGTTCCATTGGTTTATATGTCTATTTTTAATGCAAGTAACATGCTGCTTTGATTATAATACTTTTACAATCTGTTTAAAAATTAAGGAGTGTGCTTCTTTTCAGTGTATAGATGGGTGGATGGATGCATGCATTTATGTATGAAGACATTCAAAGCAGCATTATTTTTAAAAATTTAATAATGGAAGCAAGTCACATGTCCAAGAATGGGGAGTGAGGTAGTATATTATGACATATGTAATATCATATAATAGGAAATTATAATAATTCTAGGATGTTTTAATTAATATGCTTCTAATTAAGTGAAAAAAATTAAACTCAAATTGAGGATTAAATACTAGTTTACTAGAAAAACAACCATGAGGAAGTTAACTAACTTCCTTAAGCCTCAGTTTTCTCAAATGTGCAATTAGTGTCATATTCCCTACCTGATAGTACTACTTTTAGGATAAATGAAATAATTCATGTAATGACTTTAGCAAAGTACTAGGCATTTTGGAAATATTAAATAGTAGTAGTAGTAGTAAGAATAAATTTTATCCCTATTATGTAAAGGGTTAACTTGGTGCTTGAATTTTGGCCATTTTTCTCCTCATATTCATTTTATCTTCCATATTTCTAAGATTAAATTTTTTCTTTTATATAATTGAAACCCACTAAAATATTCTTATTTGTATTTTTAAAGTATCTTCATTACTAGATTCTAAATTTCTTTGTTTATTAAAATAAAAGATCTCCCACCTGCTGGGATTCCAACACACATCAGTAAGAGGGCATCAATGACATCATATAAATATTAAAATTTTAAAAGAAGTATTTATTCTGACCTAAACACAAGCACACATACAAACAGTTCATATTCAAATTCTGAGAATCTAGCTTTTAGTGAAGAGTTGTTTTTAGGAAAATAAATAATAGTATATTTCTTTCAAAACAACAGCTCAGCCTGAATTATCTGTCACTGGGATTGAAGCAAAATAGAAAGGCATGAATAAAGTATAAGGTTTGTATCCCCAGATGCCATATTTGGAAAGATGACACTAGAATCAAGTCACTTAAAACCTGTTTATTCTTGTTCATAAGTGAAAATAATTTTCATAAGTCAGACAATTTACTTCTTTTTTTGTTGCTGTTGTTATTTTTGTCTGTTTCTTTTGTTGCTCCAAACCCAGCACCAAGAACAATGTCAAACATTGACAGTAGCTCAATAAATATTAGTTGAGTGAATGAGTCTAAAATGTATCTGCTCAGCAGACAGTGTCTCCAGTGACCGCCTCCTATTATTTAATGCTTTGGGCCAGATGTTATGAGTAAATCGAGTTGTGTATGTCTCAGAAAAATGCATGCACAATAGTCACATGTATTTTTAGCATGCCAAGTCCTAGCCTTTACTTATATAGTTATCCTATGTGAATTTAGCTACTATAGTTATTCAAATATATATAAAACACTACTAATGGTAAGACAAACCAAGAAGGACGGATGGAAGGAAGAAAGAAGGAAGGGAGGGAGGGAGGCAGGGAGGAAGGAAGGAAGGAAGGAAGGAAGGAAGGAAAGAAGGAAGGAAGGAAGGAAGGAAGGGAGGGAGGGAGGGAGGGAGGAGAAAGAAAGACCATTATAATTTTAAAATGCCATCAGTTATAAGACATAAGAGTTATAAGACATAACTTAGATGCATCTAAGAGTGAAAGAAATACAGTATTTACCCTCAGAACTTCACCGTTGTTAAGTGGCATTGCTTATATTAAATGCAGAATGCAATTAAACCTAAAAGATTAATACAAGTAAGAAAGAAAATTATGGAAAATTTGGGGAATAATTTTAATTTTGAGTGGTTTTAACTTTACAGGTATGTGAAGGATTTTCAAGGGTTATTTTAGCTTCACATAATTATTTTTATCCTAAGTACTGACTTTAAAATCAAACTTTCCCCTTGACCTTAAAGAGTAACTTCTAAGCATAAACTGGTTTTTCTTGATTTCTAAGACTGCCAGTTACAGCTAGGAAGAAGAGATAGCATTTAAGTATCAGTTAAATTTGTTTTTACAAATCCTTTCTTTTACATTATTCAATGCCATCATAATCTAATATGATTTCAACAGGTCTTAATCATATTTTCCAAGTTACACTTCCACCCTTTTGGACAAATGTGCTCATTTTCCCTACTCTCTCCAAGAAAGCGGATTGTGAATGTTTTCAGAGTTTCTTAACCAGCCCCTTGCCATGCAAATTTTCCTGAAACATCAACACCAAGTAATAGGAATAAAAGATTCCTCTGTGCTCACTCCCTGAATCTCTCTAAGCCCTGGACAGACAGCTTGGACCCGGGAACACAATGCCTTAGCTAGTGGCGCCAAATCACACAAAGCCATTTTTAAGATGCCTGGTCTATGCTATCAATCCTCTTACCTTAGGCAACCCCCTCCTGCTGGTTAAGTGCTAACACATGCTTTCAGCTGCAGAAGGGGATACGGTTTACAGATTAAAATTAGATGCAGAATTAAATTGCTTGAACACAGCAAAATAGAAAGGAGTGGTGCATGGCATGGAGTGAGTAGACAAGTTGGGCATGCCAGTACTCATACACACTTAATTCCAAGCTTTGCATTTCCATTAGAAATGGAAATTCATGAACTGGGGTTTGGATTCTGCTTTCATTACTGAGAGTCGTTTTTAGAGCCATAATACAGAGAATCTGTCAAAGAATACGCAGCCACACGAAAACTCATGTTCAAATTATAAAATTTACAGCCAGGTGAGATTGCTGAGTCAATAACAGAGCTCCTTTTAGAAAGCTAAAGGCAGTAATTTAATGACTACTAACGCCATTTGTAACTTTTCAGGCTACCATAGTAAGAGTAATCAGATCTCAGCTTAGGGGTGTAATACGATCACCTGTGCTTTTCAGAAAGGAATTTCTGTACACATCTATGGTGTTGTGCAGCTGGCCAAGCACATTATTGGTAATGTCAGAAGGAAAGGGTGGAGAGATCACCTTTCTCCAAATCACTCAATGGCTTTTGCAACTGGTAAACACAAACCAGCAGAGAGTTAAGATTGCTTCAGTCTTTATTAAGTAAGAAAAATGTCAGCCAGCGACTAAATAGCTAGCACCTAAACGACTGGAAAAGAAGAAATCTTATAACATGTACTTTCTTGGTTTGAGATACGAGGCCATAAAATCAAAAGTTGTCTACTTATTCATTCAACAAACATGTGTTGGCCACCCATTTATTTACTTGCATTTTGCTAAATGCTGGGGGAGAGAGCAGAGTAAGCTCAGAACCTACCTAGTCACTACTTCCTGGAACCTGAAGTGTAGTAGCAGAGGAAGATATCAATCATAGAGTTACAGAGTTAGAGGGCTATAAAATAAAGAACTAGATAATAGCAATATAAAAGACCACAAGACATTAAAAAAGGAAGAAAAAATCAATGCTGAGTCTTACTTTCAAAACAAGGGAACACATGGCCATACAGAAACCCACCATGCCGATCATTCACAGGGAAACAAAATAGATGTTTTTAACACTAGATAGGGACGTTCTTGGTACTATGCTCAGGACTGAAAACTAGCTCTTTGGGTCAGATGAATGAGTGCACAGTGTATACATGGTTGGGTAAAATAGATTTCACAGTTGGAAAAGAGTCTTCAGTTAGGTCCAGTTAAGGTTTGATGTCATTCTAAGTTCCTGGTCTTTTATGAGCATCCCTTGTTAGAACTGGTCGTAATGAATTTTAGTTTTGAGATCTACCAGGCAAATGCTGCTTTAGTAGAGAAATATCCTCTTAAAGATGTAAAAGATAACTGATGAAAGAGTTGGGAGTACAGGGTCAAGAAGAGACAAAAACAAAACAAACATCTCAGGCTGAGATAATACAACATAGTTACCCAACACTGAGAGAAGAAAATAGTATAGTAGAGGCCAGTATGATGTGATTAGAACAAAGCCTCCGGGGATACAGCTTTTCCTTGATACTGAATAGGCTGGTGGTGGCAAAACCATACAATAAAATATAAGCCATCTTAAAACCTTTGGTCTTCTTTCAGAGCAGTAGGAATCCACTGAAGGATCTTAAAACAAAGAGCTGGGCCCGGTGTGGTGGCACACGCCTGTAATCCTAGTACTTGGTAGGCTGCGACAGGAGGATCGTGGATTCGAGGACAGCCTCAGCAAGTAGTGAGACTCTCATCAACCTAGCAAGACCCTGTTTCAAAATAAAAACTAAAACTTAGGGCTGGAGGTGTAGCTCAGGGGTAGAATACCCCTGGGTTCAATCCCTAGTACCATAAAAAACAACCAACCAAAAACCAAAAAACCAAAGAGCTGGGGTGGAGGTTAGAATGTAGTGAATGATCTGATTGGTGTTTCTGAAAAGTCATTCTAGATACAGTATGAAGGATGAACTGAAGGATTTACTATTTGAGCTGCTTATATACCATTTAGGAAGAGATTATCATTGCCCAGAATAGATAAAATGGAATTATAACATAGGGTTCCAATAAATCTGGATGATTTCAACAATGAAAAAGTGTGAGAATATCAGGGAAAATGATAATCGAGGCACCCAACTCTTAGTTTGCCCCCAAATTAATAAAGATTATATTTTATCCTTGAACCAAAGCATCCCTGTCTTAAAGATTGCAGTTGACAACATCTAGAATGGGGCCCTATGATCCTCATTTCCTGGTATTTTGTGCTTTGGTGAAATCCCCTTTGCTTGAGTATGTGCTGGACCTAGTGACTTAATTCTAACAAATAGAACGCAGCAGAGGAGATGGAGTCACCCACAAGTTGAGGTTTCAACAAACGTGGTTTCTGTCTTGGTTGATCTCTTTCGCTTACTCCTGTATCATTCTCTGTGAGGACAAGCAACTGCCTTGTTATGAGGCAGTGCATGGAGAACCCCCATGTCCAACCAACAGGGACCAACCAATAGTCACACGTATGAGCTTCCAATCAGATCCTCTGCTACTCAAATCTTGAAAAATCTGAAGCCTGAACCAAAAATTCAATTATATCCAGTCTAATGAGAGAATTCATTAAGCCAAGAAGAATTCAGTGAAGATACATTCAACTCCTGACTGTGTTAGCTTTCCATCACCATGACAAAATACCTGGGACAATCAAGTTAGAATGAAAAATTTGGGATTATGGTTTCAGAGGTTTTGACCCATAGTTGGTTGGCCCTGTAGCTTTTGGGCCTGTGATAGGGGACTTTGTGGTGGAGAAAGTTGTTAACTTCATGGCAGCCAGTAAGCAAAAGAGGAAGAACAGGGACCGAAGTCCCAATATCCACTTCAACGGTATGAACTCAATGACATAACTTCCTCCCACCAGACCCTACCTCTTAAAGGCCCCACCACCTCCTGATAGCACCTCCCAATAGCATGGGCTGGGGACCAAGCCCTAGACGTGTGGTCCTTTGGGGGACATTTAAACTCCAGACTATTGCACTGACACACAGAAATTGTCAGGTAAGAAGGCTTTATTCTTTTAAGCTGCTAAGATTCAGGAAATTTGTTATACAGCAATAGATGACTAATGTAGAGAGCTTGTGAGTTAAACAAGCAGCTTGCCCTTATTTTGTCCTGTTCACTGTTTGTTTATGTCTCCAGATACACCTGTTTACCTGTTTTCACTTATTTACTTATTCCTTTTCCCTTTCTTTACTAAAACCTATATTAAAACATGATTTTTTTCCTTTTTTATTACATTTATTGGTGCATTGTAGTTATACATTTTGGTGTCAGAGTATCAGAAGCATGCATACATACATTGCTCACTTAGCCCTCCCTCAAATCCCACCCCATTCCCTCCCCCTTCCCTCCTTTCCATGCTCAGCATAGTGATCGACTCTGATAAGTTTGTTTATACACATCATGTGCATTAGTGTATTTCCCTCTTCCCCCCTCCCATCTCCCTCAGTTAGGTCACCTTCTTTGCTCAACTAAAGTTTTCTCCTTCTTTGTCTAGAGTTACTTCTAAGTCCCATTCTCCCTAGCTTCCACATATTAGGGATAACATTCGACTTTTCGCTCTTTGTAATTGACTAATCTCACTTAGCATAATGTTCTCCAGTGTCCTCCATTTCCCTGCAAATGATGTATTTTTTTTCTTCTTTATGGCTGCATAAAATTCCATTGTGTACATATCCCATAGTTTTGTGATCCATTCATCTGTCAATGGACACCTTGCTGGTTCCAAATTAGTGCAACCACTTTGGAAAACAGTGTGGAGGATCCTCAGAAGAATGGGAATGAACCTACCGTATGACCCAGCAATACCACTTCTAGGCATCTACCCAAAAGAACTGAAACCAAACTACCAGTCTAATGCATGTGTATCTATGTTAATAGCTGCACAATTCACAATTGCCAAACTTTGGAACCAGCCAAGGTGTCCATTGACAGATAAAACATGATTTTTACAGCAATGAGTATACACATGAATATAATAGTTTAAAGGATTTCATTTTTAGTAGCATAGAGACTTATAAGAGCAAAAAGAATTTGGGAATAAGGTGTTTATGAAGGCATCCTCCTTCAGTTCATTTGGCACTTCAAAGGATGGATAAACTTAAAGTACAAAATATATATTTATCTTCTCTGTTTCATCAAGTTTTAAGAAAAACTCTGGTTGTACTGTTTAAGTAAAAAATAACTGTCTTCATGTTTTTGCAGTATAGGAGAAAGACCTTTCTCATATTCTCATTTGTGATATTTGTTTACTACAAAATAAGAATGAACACTGGTATATACAAAATATGAAATCATTTCCATGAAAGTCTTCCCCACTAGCTATAGCAGAGCCTTGGTCTCCAGTATTTCCCTCCCCATCTCTACCCCTACCCCGATGTATTTCTGGACGATCTCAGAATATCTCACAAACCCAGTTCCCTATACACTGAAGTCTCAGGAGATTTCACAGACCCAGCCCATCTTTCTACAGCACCTGTGACTTTCTTCCACTCCTTTCTGTTGAGTTACCACCATCCCCACTTAGCAGCTCTGTTCTTTTGGCTGTGTGGAGTCGCACCCAGTGGGCACTACTTTCTCCTGCTGCCAGAACAGTCTCATTGAGTGACACCAACATGCCTTCCAACTTCTGCCTCTTCTGTTTTCCTCCACTCCCCTGAAGAGCTGATCCAAAGTATCTGAGCTTTGCCATGCAGAGAAATAGGAAAGAATTTCACTCATTTATTTGTTTATTTATTTACTATTTATTTATTTCTTTATTATTTTTGGTGTAAGATTAGTAAAATAATAACAAAGAAAGAATTTTTTCTAGTTTTTCCAATATCATCTAAAACTTGAACAGAGTAGTTCTGTTTATTCATGGAATCAGGCATAAATCCATAAACTAGTCGACAGACCCAAGTACCTTGCTAAATTTGGAACTGATGTTTATGACAACAGTACACTTTTATGATCATGCTAAGCCTAACACCTCCTCACCCCCCAGATGAAGCTGTGTGCAGGGGAGTTTTCCAGAACCTCCTACAATAGATTCCTGGGAAGCCAAGACCAGAATCACCCAAATCACAACAAAGGCAACTACTTGGCCTCAAACTTGTCCCACGCAACACCAAAGTAGAATAATCATCTATTCTTGCATTTCTTTCCAGTAACAGCACTAATGACAGCAACAACAATTAATAAATGTGTCAAGATTTGGGCTTAAATGCACTGAACTAAGAAACTGGGAAATCTGTGTTTCAGCCCAGTCCTATCATGAACTATTTTTTAAGGCAATTCAGACAGATAGCCTTCCAGAATCTTCCATGCCAAGTAATCTTCTCATCTCTCAATGAAGCTTCTGGAATAGTTGATCTCCAAATTCCTTTACAACTCACAATGTCTACAATTCTCAGTACCGCACACACACACACATACACACACAAAAAAAGTCATAAAAATCTGAATTAGGCATAGGAATTTCGTTCTACATTTGTTTTTATTGATGTTGGAATTTTTAATATGCTTATCAAATTTTAATCGCATGCCATTTATTCATTTAAAACAGATATTTATTTTAAAATAGAGATTAAAAACATTTTATGGTTTGCATTAATAACCATGTTGATCACTTCCAAATATATAGGAGAGATGAGGCAAGAATAGTGAATAGAAAATATATATTAAGGCAAGACAAGTATAATAAGGTAGGAAAGAAATGGTAAGAGGAGGTGGGATGTAGCTAAGTGGTAGAACGATTGTCTAGCATGTGTGAGGCCCTGGATTCAGTCCCCAGCACCACACCACACACACACACACACACACACACACACACACACAAATATAATCCTGATGTTTCCATTTATTTGTTCTATCTCGTTTCCACTCTTTGAGGAAGTCAGCAGCAGGTTTTGGTTCCTTGCTGTTTTCCTTCATACTAGGAATTCCCAATGAGGTGGAAATCTCATTCTAGGCCAATTGAAGAAGAGGGACTGGCTCAGACTCCTGATTTTTAGCATTGGCATCCAACTTTATTCCCAATGCTTTCAATACAAATTAACTTCTATCTTGCTAAGAGTACCCTAATATAAATAAAATATGCCAAATGATTATACATAAAAGCTATCAAGGAAGACCACCACTTCATTGCTAAATATTTACTTGGTCTTGCATAGCATTTTCATGGGTACACAAGGTCTCCTTGGGTAATAAAAACACTGTATGTTTTCTATTTTATTTGACTCAATACTGTGGGAAGGGAAAGCCAAGCACTGAGAACAAGTTGGTGTTCTGATTTCATGAGAGCAACTTGCTCCTCCTTGCAAATCTTCACTGAAATTGTCAAAGAAAATTAAGAGTAGAAAGAAAATGATAAATTAGGGGAGGATGAGCTTTACATTCCAAAACTTCTGAAGAATTATTTCACTATTTATGGGTAGGTAAGCCTAGATTGAGGGGAAGACTGCACCCTTCTATATTGTTGATGGGAATGAAAACATGTACAACTCAGTAAAAGGGAATTTTGTAACATTTAATAGAATGATGTATGGATTAGCTCTTACATCCAGCAATCTCTCACTTCTAGGAATTTATTGCAAAGATCTACTGATAAAAGATATGAAAGGACATGCACAATGTTTGTTGTATGACCATGAAATGGGAATATAGGAAGGAACAACCCAAAGGACCATCAATAAGGCACACAATAAATAAGTGATCCCAAATCTCTAATAAAATAACAGGACATAAAAGGAAAGGGGAAAAATCATTATGTAATGAGATGGTGGGGTATCCTGAATGTTTTGCTAGGTGAAAAGAAATTTGATGCAGAACACTATATATTGTATACCACCATTTGTGTGAGAAGGGAGTAAAAGTATTATGTATTCAAATACATATGGAAAAAAGAAACCTAAAAGGGAATACTATGTATTTGAATACATAATATGAAAATAAAACTAGCATGATTACCTAAAGATAGAAGGGAGTGGGGACCAAGTTAGACTTCTCCAAATAAGGCTTTTGTATACTGTTTAACCTTGTAAACATGCATGTTTTACATATTCAGAAACAAATTAAAAATAGTAAGACAGCAATTCATAAAATTAAAAATAAATAAATGAAGTAACTGCATGTAGAAAAACAAGGACTTCAAGTGAGTTTACATAATGTATAATATTATTATGACTATACCACTTTTGCAGAATATATTCTCAGAATACATAAAACTATAAATGAGTGTTAAATTTAATAATTTAATTTATTCAGCAATGTGTTATGAATCTGCTTTTGGTATTCTAAGGAAAATCAAATAAATTTTAATAGTGCCTAATGTTAATGCTATTGCAACTGAGATTTTCAGTATAAGAGAAAAAAAGATGTGAATATAAAATCAAAAGACATTAACTAAAAATCATGTAAAGCTATATCTTAATTGGCAATGTTAGTGTAAACACATCTTAAAAACAAATATTTCCAAGTTTTTTTCACAGCAAAAACCTAGAAGCAATGACAATTTTGCCAAATTGTGTTATTTATTCAAATCGTTCCCTACCTCTTTCTGCTGGGCCCATGCTCCTTCCCATATGAAACTAGTATTAAACCTGCCTCAAAGTGGGAGGCAGCAGGGAAGTTAGAGAATAGGAATTTAGAAGTTATCTGTATCCTTACCTGAAGAAGTGTGGTATGAAGATATACTGCTATAGTGATGGAAAGAAGAATGAATACTTTCAGTAGATTATTTAAGACCAAAAGAATACCAACAGAGAAGCCATATACTAAAAAGCTGTACTGGAAGTAGGGAGAATCATGGGTAAAAATCAATAAATTGTGCCTAACATGGAAAAATCAATAAGTAGCTGCCTAATATACTATTTAAAAATATAGAACAAAAGCAATAAGATGTAAAAAGCACTTACTTCTGAGAAGAAAGAGCAGGGCAAGATACTATAATTTATTTAGGAACTTTTTTATACAATTTGATCTTTTAAAAGCATAGTTATATATAATTTCATGAAAACAATAAATTATAAAGTACAGTTAAACTGTGGAAATAAATATGCCACATTAATTTTAAATAACCTATGCTATAAGGTGTTCACATTAACTAAAGCAACTCTTCCAGACCCCCTTACCCTCCAATTCCAAAATGTCACAAATTATTCCTGGAGTTCCTAAGGTACTTTACCTGGTTCCCATAGCAGTGACGTGCTCTAAATGCACCCATCTCAAGATGCTTCTCTTTGACTCCTGCTGTCAACGTCAACCATGAAGGTCCTGGTGCCCTTGCCACTGGTGCTGCTGTCAAACTTCAAATGACCCCACTCTGACAGGATAAGTTACTGCTATTCAGAAGCTGTGAGGGTTTCAGGATGTAAGTTGGGTGGCGGCCCCAATTTTTATCCTCTCATCCTCATAATTCAAGGTCTTTGTATTTCTTTGTAAAGGGAAATTTTCCCTCAGCTCCCACCTACAGTCCTCCTACCATAAATCTCAGGAGGGATCAAGTGTGAGACTCTCCTGGGAAGGAACTGGTCCAGCTGTCCTCTATCCTGCTTCTACCCTGTGGGATAGCAAGGGTGTGGGTGGCCTCAGGCACTTGGAAGCTTCCAGAATCCACTGGTCCCATCATTTCAGACTCTTTTTGGATTTGATTTTTTTTTTTTTTTTTTGGTACCAGGGATTGAACCCAGGGGCATTCTACCTCCGACCTACACCCCCAACCCTACTTTTTTAATTCTTTATTTTGAAACAGGTTCTCACTAAATTGCAGAGGGCCTCACTAAGTAGCTGAGGCTGGCCGAGAACCTGTGATCCTCCTGTCTCAGCCTCCCAAGTACTGGGATTACAAGCGCGCACCACCACGCCCATCTGGATTTGATTTTTTAAAGATACAAGCTCTCTATACAATCATTGTGGCTGCCTAGCAACTTATGGTTACATCTTCCATATTTCCAAACCAAATGGGATTTAGAGTGACTCAGACTGAATCCAAATATCAACATTTTAGAATAGGATTCTAGTTGAATCAAGCTACTGGGGCAAATCAGCAATCACAGTCTGATTGGCCAAGGAGGCAGGGTCTTGTGAATCCTAGACTGCTCCCCAAACAACTGTCATGTATGGATATAGAATGTCCCCTGAAAAACTCAGTTATTGATGTTCAGAATTAAGGCAATGAAGCCGGGCATGGGCGTGGTGGTGCTTGTAATCCCAGTACTTGGGAGGATGAGACCGGAGGATCCGGGTTTGCGGCCAGCTTCAGCTACTTAGTGAGGCCTCTGCAACTTAGTGAGACCCTGTTTCAAAATAAAGACTAAAAAATAGGACTGGGGGTGGAGCCCAGAGGTAGAATGCCCCTGGGTTCAATCCCCAGTTCTGCAAAAAAAAAAAAAAAAGAACTGAGGCAATGAGGGTTGTAATCTCATCAGTGGATAAATTCATTGTAATAAATTTACTGGGTGGTAACCAAGGCAGGTGGGGTGTAGCTGGAGGAGGTGAGTCCCTGGGGGTGCGGCCTTAGGAATTGTGCTTGTGTCTTTGAATCTCCTTGCTTGTGCTGTCTTGTTTCTAGCCACCATGATGTGAGAGTGGAGCCTTGTTCTCTCTCCTTCTCTTTGCTTCTGCCACCATGCCCTGAGCTCCGCAGACTCTACCTGACATGGACTGAACCTCTGAAATCTCTAGAACTGTGAGCAAATAAATTTTCCTTCCTCAAAATTGTGGTGGTCAGTTGTTTTGGATTATATCAGTGAGAATGCTGACTGAAACAGCAGCCCTGAAGTCAAGAGCGTGGGAGGGAGCACTTTCCAGAGGAGCGGCAGAGGACAGTGAGGTTAGCTCTTTGCAGAGAAGAGGGACATTCAGGCTCAGCAAACATCCCAGCTGCAATGGTATGGAATAGACTCTTAGGGGATCTCGGTTGAGTGAATTGTAAATTGAGTGCGTTTAGGATGTGAACTTCCTCATAAGTAGCAGAGTTGTTTGTGCAGTTGATTTAATTTGAGATCAGCAAAGTCCAACCATATTTTCCTTCCATCTAAATTTTTCATAGCTCTTTAGGGTGTGGTTTAGGTCAATGCCCTTTTGAAATACAAAACAGAAACTGGGAGTGGTGGCACACACCTGTAATCCCAGTAATTGGGAGACTGAGAAAGTAGAATCATAGGTTTGCGGCCAGCCCCAGCAATTTAGTGAGATCCTCAGTATTAGGGAGACCCTGTTTCAAAATAAGAAATAAAAAGGGCTGGGGTTGTAGCTCAGAGGTAGAATGCCCCTAGGTCCAATCTCTAGTACCACACATACACACACATACACACACATACACACACACACAAAAAAAAAAACCCCAGAAGGGACAGTAAACTATAATGGGAACTATATCCCATTAAAACTTTTAATAGACTTTTTATTTTGGTATTATTTTTTTAGCAGTACTGAGGATTGAACCCAGGTCCTTGCACATGCTACCCAAGTGCTCTACCACCAAGCTACATCCCCAGCCATTTTTCATGTTATTTTTGAGACTGGGTTTCACTAAGTTGCTCAGGCTGACCTTGAACTTGCAATCCTTCTTCCTCAGTCTCCTATCATATCAGTTTTTAAAGTTAGCTATATAGTCAGGGAAAGGCTTTAATTGAATGGTTAGATGTCAAGAGAATTTTGATGTCTACTCCTATGATGCAAAGCCTATACAATATACCAATCAAAATATAAACTTCTATGAAAAATAAGCTGTTACCCTCAGAAAGGAATAACTCAGTAAACATGAGACATGTGGTAAGATAGACCCACAGGCCTGTAGTGGTTATATGTCGGGCTTTAGAGTGAGACCATCCGTTTGAAAATCCCCTCATGTCAGTTTGGACAAGTTATTTCATGCTCTCAGTTTTCTCACTTCTAAACTATAAGTAGTTCTAAAACTAACCTCATAGGATAGCTGTGAATTTAAATAAAAAATATATATATGTATATATACATATATGTATAATATATATAGTATATATAATGTATATATACATACATTATACATGTGTGTGTATATATAATATATATGTTTATATATAATGTATATATATCTGTGTATGTGAATGTTTACCTATGTATATATTATATATATATATGTATATATGTATATATATAATCACAGAGTGTTTACTAGCACATAAGACTCAAAATATTAGTGATTATTATTAGCAGGAGTCTTAGGCACTCAGAAGTAATACATTTCCAGAAGTAACTAAAAAGGCACAATGTTCATATTCAATGTACCATTAAAGTGGCCAGACCCTGTAACTATAAAATTGTTCTTGGTCCTCTGGTGTCCAAAGCTTCATGAGCAAGTTTTGAGATGGAATTTTGAGGTTTTTCACATGTTATGGGGATGACCCTTTTTTTTTTTTTTTTTGCGGTACTGGGGATTGAACCCAGGGGCGTTCTACCTCCGCGCTACACCCCCGGCCCTATTTTTTTATACTTTATTTTGAAACCAGGTCTCACGAAATTGCGGAGGGCCTCACTAAGTACAGAGAGAGAGAGAGACAGGGAGAGAGAGAGAGAGAGAACTGAGGCTGGCCGCAAACCCGGATCCTCCAGTCTCCGCCTCCCAAAGTACTGGGATTACAAGCATGCGCCACCACGCCCGGCTGGGATGACCCTTTATTAGACGCCACGGTGCAGAAGTCATAGTTCCCTGTAAATTGCATAGTTTTATTTTTTCTCCTTGAGTTTACTCAATAGCTGATTTTAACTAAAAAGTAAACATAGCTGTTGCCTAGACAATCAGGGAGAATTTGGTATGCTACTTTTAAGAGAACAAAAAGTGTATAAATCTCCCACTCCCATATTATGGGACAGGAAGAGTGGTATAGAGAAACACACAAAAATGTGCATGTACATACACACACACATGCACACACACACACACACACACACACACACACACACACACCACACACTGGACATGGAATCATATGATTAAGCTCCAAGCATCCAACCCTTAACAGTCATGATCATGAACCCTTCACATACCTTTTGAGTCCTCAGCTTTTTTATTGATAAAATAATAAATTGTATTAGTATCAATTATGAGACTCTTTAAAGAAGATCTTACCAGGAAGTCCTCTGTTTATGACAAATAAGAGGGATTCTTCTTTGATTGAAATGAGGGGAAGAGATAGTAGAATCCTAAAAACTCAGATCTTCTCCCCGTGGTTGGAAGAGAGGACTGCCCAGGACCTCTTGTATTTCAACTGGAGTCTGCACTGGAGTCTGCACTTCTTTGATGCTGAAATCAATTAATGTAACATAGAAGTTATTTACTGTATCTTTTTCTTTTGGGTGACTTTATATTTTTCCCTTCCACTACTTTAAGGCTTCTTAAAATATATTCCTCAAAATATGCCATAATTGATTTTACATATAATCATCAGTAAATCACTACCAAGGAACCATTTTAAAAAATGATAAAAGTACAAATATGTTCACAGTAAGTAATCATCAATGAATTTCCCTAAAAAATCAGTGGGTTGCTCTCACTTCTCTGGCCTAAAATTGGTCTAACTTTCTCATTGTAGCCAAGAAAGTGTTTTCCTCCCGTAACACATGTTTGTGGGTTTTACTATATTTATAACTACTCTAGTTTCTATTGCAGACTTGTAGTATTTGAGGAATAAAACCCTGGATGCTTACTCAAAAGAGCTGATTTTGGATCCAGTTTCTACCACATAGTAGTGGTATTAATTTATGAAATTGAGCCATTAATTATGAAATACAAACAAAATTGTTAAGCTTTTTGAGAACATGGATGATTTAATAATGTTCTCCACTATATTCAATTAGCTTTTAGAACACCCTATTTTCTTGATCATCCTCATAGTTATCCTCTACTTCCTTTGTAACTCATTCTAACTCTTGGATAATGTCCCCTTTTCTCCCCCAGCTCTTACTATTAGAGTGCCCCAGATCTCAATCATCTTTCCTTCTCCATTTGTATCCATTCTCTTGATGATCTCAAACAACCCGGTCTCAACCAACCCAAATATCACCTTCTCGATGAGACTTCTACTGGCCATGCTATGTTATTAGGCAATTTGTTTCCCCACTCTACCTTCCAAATCTCCCATACTCTTATTTAGTTATCAGTTTAGCCATTTCTATTATATGACATAATGTATGTACTTACTATGTATATTTATTTCAGACTTTCTTCCACCTCTAGAATCTAGCATCTTTTGAGGGTAAAGATGTTCACTGGCTTCATGGATGCATCCAGAGTGCCCAGGACACAGCAGCACATCAATAAAATTGGGGCTAACAGATTTATGAATGAATACATACTTTGAAGGATTTTGTGAGGCTTAAATAAAATAATCTATTACACAACACCTACCATAGTGCCTGACACAGAGAAAATATTAATGTTAGATTATTTTTGTTCTTAATTTGCTCAGAATAAATTCTGGGGATATTTGGTCACTGAATTTGTAATTTTGTCATGTGAAAGAAGTTTCTTATATAAAGCACTATAGGAGTCCTGAGAGTGCTTGTGTTATAATAAGTTTAATTTGAGATTTTTTTGTTTATCAAATTCTGTGCTTGTTTGTATGGTGAGAATTTTTGTTTGTTGTTGTGGAAAGTATTTTTATGAGTGTTTTCACAAAGTAAAATGGGTTGTCCTGTAAGCACATCGCCTTAGTTCTCTTGCAGTCTGTCGTTATTATTTAAGAGACAGGATCTCTAGAGAAATCACTAAAGTTTATTTTGAAAAATCTCAAGGAGTTTCTGCCATATACTTCCCACAAGGTATTCCATTAAGGGACTAACAAAGAAAAGTGTTTCACATTTTACAACTACAAAAAGATTTGCTTAGGCGGGCATGGTGGCGCATGCTTATAATCCCAGTACTTGGGAGGCTGAGACAGGAGGATCTGGGTTCGTGGCCAGCCTCAGCTACTTAGTGAGGCCCTCTGCAACTTAGTGAGACCTTGTTTCAAAATAAAGAATAAAAAATCAGGCTAGGGGTTGAGCTCAGAGGTAGAATGCCCCTGGGTTCAATCCCCAGTACCACACACACACACACACAAAAGCATTAGCCGGGCGTGGTGGCGCACACTTGTAATCCCAGTACTTGGGAGGCTGAGACTGGAGGATCCAGGTTTGCAGCCAGCCTCAGCTACTTAGTGAGGCCCTCCACAACTTAGTGAGATCCTGTTTCAAAATAAAGAATAAAAAAAATAGGGCTGGGGGTGTAGCTCGGAGGTAGAATGTCCCTGGGTTCAATCCCAGTACTGCAAAAAAAAAGAAAAGATTTACTTAAAGTCAAGACAATTATCTAATTCCTTACTACTTGTGATAGGCAGTGCTTGTCAATCCATGGGAGTCATGAACAGTATGTCTGGAATTCCCAGCCCTTTGGTTTCCAAACTGGAAACGGGCAGGTACTTTCCATGGCATAGGTAAGACTTTTAAGAGTGAATCAAATTCCCATATTTATTTTAGAAATTAACATAATTCAGGCATGGCAGAAAAAAAGATGTAAAATCTTTACAGCTTTGATAAGAAATTAAAAGAGCTGTCCATTATCAGTTTTCTTAAGGTTATAGGTATTTAGTTGATAGTAGAGATGGAATTGTAATATGGAAAACATGATTCTGATCTAAAACACTTTATTTACCCCTCCCCCCAAAAAAGCGTTTGCTGGGCGTGGTGGCACACACCTGTAATCCCAGTGCCTGGGAGGCTGAGACAGAAGGACCGCAGGCTCTGGAGAAGCTTCACCAAGTTAGTGAGACTCTCAGCAACCTAGAAAGACCTTGTTTTGAAACAAAAAATGAAAAGGGCTAGAGTGTAGCTTGGAGGTAGAATGCCTCTGTGTTCAATCTCCAGCATCAAAGAAAAGAAAAGAAAGCATTGATCATCAATTTAGAGGGTAGTGAATTAACAAGGCTCCGACGTGCACGCTATCTGACCTGGCCATGGGATGGAAGGTTTACAGCTGTGTCATTTCCAGCTGCCAGCAGGTGCTGCTCTGGGTGTCAGGCTGAAGACTCCATTCATTAATTCCTGCCACTCCAGTACTGTACTCTTTAGGACAAGAAAAACAAGAAGGAACAGTGAGTCTCTTATAGTTAGCCCATAAAACTTAACACCTCACTCATATAAACCAGAAGTGAAAGAAGCCATTGCAAATCTGACCAATAAAACTGGAAAAGCACTTACATGCTGGGATTAGAAAAATCTATGCCCCTGGATATGGGGAGAAAGAACAATCTGAAAATTCCTCTCCCTGGCCAATTCCAGAACTGGTGAAGCCTATTCTCTGCAGCATTTCAGAGATGTTCGTCTATGCTTGGCAGCTGCTGGGTGACCCCACCAAAAGACGGGTCCCATCAGACCCTGCGGAAGCCTCTAGAGGAGAAAGATTGGAAGGGAAGGGCCACTGCGCCAAAGTCCCTACTGTGTGGAGCAAGTCGAGTCTCGTGTCTGTTCATTTCCTTTTCCACATCGGGCCTGGAAGATCCGCATGTGTCCTAGGTTGTGAGAGGCCTTTGGACAGAGATGAGAGGACCATTTTATACTCAAATACAGTCACCGGATGCAAGGCGAGTATACTTTGAAATTTACAATAGAGCCCAGGATGTTGAAAGGAACCTTTCAGGCCTCTTTTGAGCATGAGACTTTGGTGCAAAAGGGTTTTGGCTAGTGATACTTTCCTGGGGCAATGACAGGCTGATGGTGAATTTATGTGGAAGAAAACAAAAAGGTGTACCATCCCCCAGGGTTTATTCTGTATACTGGGCTAGAAAAGACCTTTTTAAAGGTTCCTTTCTATATTCTACTGGCTATGGTGGGGTGGGAGGTTGGGGGCAGGGAGTGAATTCCTGCTGAGCATGAGGACCTGGTGGATGCCTGTTTTGCTTAAAAAAAAAAATAGCCAGGCATGGTGGTACATGCTTGTAATCCCAGTATTTAGGAGACTGAGACAGGAGGATCACAGATTTGCGGCCAGCCTCAGCTACTTAGTGAGGCCCTCCACAACTTAGTGAGACACTGTTTCAAAAATAAAGAATAAAAAAATAGGGCTGGGGGTGTAGCTTGGAGGTAGAATGCTCCTGGGTTCAATCCCCAGTACCTCAAAAAGAAAAAATCCTTCAAAATGTGTGCTTGGGTAGCTTTGGGTAGTTTAGAGTAAGCTGCGCTCTTGTTTTCACAAGGAAGTCACAGATAGCTCAATCATAGAAAGTGGCAAAGGTCTTTAAGGAGAACAGACCCTTAGGAGATGTCATCAACTCAATACTTGACTGGGAAAGTACTGTACTAAGTACTTGACTAGAAAGAAAGCTTATTAATTTCTAAAATTCAGCTTTAAGCTTTGGTATTCTTACAGTGTGTTTTTAATACACTTTTACTGGAGCATTGTAATTGTATATCATCTTGGGGGTATAGAGTGATAGGAAATATACATGCGCACAACACAGCATTCACTCTGGATCCCACCCCCTCCCTCCCCTTCCCCATACATGTCGTTGAGATTGGCGTTCATAATTTCATATATGTACATAGCGTTATTGGAACTGTCGCCTTCATCATGAATTTTACCACCTGTTTGTTTATGACATTTTTGTTGATTTTTGTATATTCATTACACATTTATTATGGCCTGGTATAATCGCTTAGCAATACCACATTGATAGTAAAAGTTGTGTTTTTCTTAAACTTTTGGTGAATTATGGGACAGATGTTATATTCAGTGAGGATAAAATAGTGGGAGGAAAAGGAGACTGAAGAATTGGGACCCAGAAGAAGAAAACCAGGAGGACTGGGTGTCTCCAAAACACCCTATGTGGTGAGTAGATGTTTAAGATGACCTTTCCAGATATAACGAGATACCACTACTGTGAATATGTTATATCGCATAGCAAAATGATTTAGCAGATGGAAATAAGGTTATTCACCAGTTGACCATAAGATTGGTAGTCTTCAGATTGATCACATCTAGCCAAAAGCAGAGACTTTCAAAAGCACAGACTTTCTTCCTACTGGTCGCAAAGAGGAAGTCGGAGATATTTGAAATTTAAAAGGAATCTGGCATGAGGTAGGTTCATTGCAGAGGTGGAAAGAAACAGGTGGAAGGAGCTAAAAGCAGACGTTAGGAGCTAAAAGTGACGCCTGGCTGACAGCCACCAAGAGGACTGGAAACTTAGTCCTACCACCACGAAGAACTAAATTCGGCTAACAGTTTGAAAGATCTTCAAAGTAAATCCTTCCCCAGAGCTTCCAAATAGAAGCGTAATCTGCCCAAGATTTTGATTTCAGCCCTGCAAGATCCTAAACAGAGGACCCAGTTGAGGCCTCCTAGACTTCTGACCTACAAGACTGTGAAATAATAAATGGATATTGCTTTAAGCAGCTAGAGCTGAAGTAATTTGTTATGCAGAGAGAAAACTAATATGCCTGGGAAGACTGGGAAGTGCTTGCCTCCATTAGTAAACGGCATGGACACTTGACTACAGCTATTAAAATGTTTTCCCAGGAAGCCTAGAGAATTTGGGGCCATCCAGGTGTCAGGCAATAAAGTAGGATGTTTGTAGGTCAACCCTTATTAGGTATTTTGATTAGGTGACTGAGGAATATCCCAGTACTGTGTTTGCTGATGTGGCAGCCATGGGAATGCGCATCCCAGCCTTCAACTACAGAGAGTTTAATTGATCAAAGGCCCCAGCTGCTGCTCTTTGAAACCCATCACTGCTTTTGTACTGACCTCATGCTTTCAAGGGGCTGCTCCTTGCCAATCAGGGCATGTGGCTTGGTTACTAAGATGCAGCCATCCTGAGCAAGGAGGGACTTCTCTGATGGCTGACTTGGCTTGAAGAGTCCAGCCTTCTTTAAAATGCATGGTGGTCTAGGTTCTTCCAGGCTGTCTCCCTTCCCTTTCTCCTTCACAAGGATCAGACTTGCATCATGGTCTCACTGCTCCTCCGCCCTTTCCTGGCTCCCTGCCCACCTCCTGCCCTTTCACATGGGCATTTCCCCTAATAAAACTCTCACAAGCTTATTCCCATCTTTGAGTCTGCCTTTTGGAGGACTGCAGCATAGCTGGGTTATCTTTCCTCTTAGGAGATCCTGGGTTCCAATACAAGCATAAGGTAAGTACTAGTGACCCCAAGTGAAGAAGCATCCCTGGCTGGAGCTCTGAGCCTGACTGCTAAGGCAGAAGTGTTGTAAACCAAGCTGTACCTCATGGTGCACCACTCTCCCTCCACGAAAGTGTACTCATGTTGGCTTAATGGCTGAAGACCAGAAAGTCCTGTCAATCCAAAGCTGAGTGATTCTTCCTCTGAGACAGGGCAACAGGGGGAGTCAAAGCATCTCCATCAATGCCAGAGAACAAGTATTTGCCCTCCTGGCTAGAGCCCAGGTGGCAGTAATTCTGGCCTACACGCCAAGCGGGTCAAAGAGAGCCTCCTAAGGGAAGGAGAGTGATTACACGACTCTCTGGCTGGACCACCCCAAGTGTTATTCTGGCCAGATGGAAGGAAGAGATAAATCGTGGCTACAGAGCTTTCACTTGTTATTCTCTTTAATGCATCTACCCATAGAAAATGTGGGGCAATTAACAACCTGGAAAATGAGGATTGTGTCAAGATTACTCCTCTTTGGGTGCATTCTACCTCCAAGCCACACCCCTGGCCCTATTTTACTTTTTATTTTGAAACAGGGTCTCGCTAAGTTGCTGAGGGTCTTGCTGAGTTGCTGAAGCTGGCCTTGAACCTGCGATCCTCCTATGTCAGCCTCCTAAGTACTGGGATTGCAGGTATGTTCCATCATACCCAGCCACATATACACAGATTGTCTTGACAAGCATGGTTGAATTCTTCCTGGGGCTAGTTCCTCAGTCCACTAGTCCCTTTGGGTTCTAGGAAAATTGCCCACCCTGGATGGCTCAATTTTCTTTTTCAGCACTGGATTGATTTGGGGAGGAAGACAGTGGAGAGAGGAACACATGGAACCTTGAACTCTTGCCCCTGGGTGTCACGGAGTGGCTTGAGGTGTCCAGTGCATTCACAGTCTTCTTCGGAGTGGTGATTTCTGCTGATGGCATCAGAGGATGGGACCACTGCAAAAAACCTCTGCCATCTCCCTCTGGCTAACAGCATTGCCCGTGATGAGATCTTTTTGTGAAGCTTAACAAACAATGGGGGGGGGGTATCAGGAACCTCCTCAGCCAAGGGGACCTGAGCAGGAGAATAGGAAATTGGCAAAGATCTGCCATGACATAGTATTGGGCATATAACCTACCCTAGGACCATCTCAACCATATTTTATGGCAATTTAGAGTAACTAAAGACTGTGGTAGCAGACAGGGGTTGAAACCTGGGCTCCCCAAGTTACAAACACTTTGAATAGTCCTTAGTAGACACAAACGTATTTATCTGATCATGAATTTTAATTTCATGAATCTCACACTTAAAAAAAAATACAGTTAACATACTTTCAAGTGTTCAACATTCAATCCAACACAGCCATGTTAGGCAAGATATTACCTTTGAACAAGAAATGCAGCTCAAGTGTGGTGCTTCTTTTTTCAATTCAGACCTAGTTGGAATAGTTGGAATTCAGTCCTTCTCCCTCAGATGTTAATTCCCATGCTTTCCAATGATGTATATGCATTAACAACTGATTTGGCAACAGCTTTCATTTGATGAGTCACAAGTATACTATAAAGTATACTTGTAGCCGGCCGTGGTGGCACATGCTTGTAATCCCAGTACTTGGGAGGCTGAGACCGGAGGATTGGGGTTCGCGGCCAGCCTCAGCTACTTAGTGAGGCCCTCCGCAACTTAGTGAGACACTGTTTCAAAATAAAGAATAAAAAATAGGGCTGTGGGTGGAGCTTGGAGGTAGAATGCCCTGGGTTCAATCCCCAGTACCGCAAAAGAAAAGCATACTTGTATACAAATATTATATTATACAAATATAATTATTTCCTTATCAACTATTATTTTCTGGGAAAAAGTTCATTATTTTACTTAATTACTTTTATAAAAGTAATATGGTTAGATATATCAACCTCTAAAATTTTCAAATGAGAAAAAATAAGAATATGTATACTCTGTTCTTCATATAGACAGAATATTTGTGGACCTCTGTATCTGTCAGTATTCTTGCAGCTATAATCTAAAGATTGACCATGTAGCTCAGAGGAAAGAAGATTTATTTTCTTATGGTTTGGGGTTCAGTCCATGTGAGGCCAGGGACTGCGGATCTCAGGGCATGGCGGCAGGAGGCGGAGGGAGAGCACAAGGGCTGTGGCCAGAAGCTTTACATCATGGTGGCCAGAAGCAAGAGAGAGATCAGGGGGAGCAGGAATCATACATATAATCCCCAAGGCCACACCCCCAGCCTCCTCAGCCACACCCTCCAGCCACACCCTACCGGCCTACCAGGTACCACCCAGGTAAATCCATTACAATGGATTCATCCACTGCTGGGATTACAACCCTCATGACTCCACTACACCAACACTGAATATTAATAAATGAGCTCTTTAGGGGACATTTTATATCTAACTATAACATTCTGCCCCTGACCCCTAAAGAGCTCAGGCCCAGCTCAGAATGCAAAATGCATTTAGTCCTCTCCACGAGTTCCCAAAGTCTTAACAGTTCCAGCAATGCTGAAAAGTCCCAAAGTCCAAAGTTCAAAGTCTCCTCTGAGACTCAAAGTGAACTCTTGTGAGCTCCTGTAAATGACAATGAAGACCAAAATAAAAGGCAAGTTACACGCATCCAATATACAATGGCAAGGTGTAAACATTTGCATTCCCAAAGGGAGGAACAGGGCCATAGAAAGAAAGAATGGGACCAAAACAGTAACAGAAGCTGGCAGGGCAAGGATTTGATCTTGCAGCTCTACTTCTGGCATCCAAGGCACATGGTGGTGAGAAGTGATCTCCAAGGGGCCTTGGCAGCCCTGCCTCTGCGGCCTGGCTGATTGCACTGGGACTGCCTCTTCCAGCTAGGCTCCATGGCTTGCAGCTAGCAGACGTTTCTCGTGGTCATTCCACATTTCTGGCACTTCTAAACCGTGGGGGTTTTTTGCAACCTTGGCTTCACCCTCACGGCTTCACAAAGTGTCCCATTTGGGCCTGCTTGCAGGGATTCTGACCCTGCCACACACTGCCTGGCTTCCTAGACCTTCCTTTGAAATCTGGGGGAAGCCCCCATGGCCTACTTTTTCTAGCAAAGACAGCATTATGTGGGGTCCAAGATAGGCTGCTAACAAAAGATAATCACACCCTCCTTAAGCATTGCTGCTCAGGCCTTTTTAATCACAGCCACTGGGCTTCTCCATCCAGGCTGCCACTGGTCCCAAGTCCATCTGGGCCACCCCTGGTCCCCACTTCATCTGGGTCACCCCTGGTCCCAACTCCATCTCTGCCGCCATCACAGCCATCGCTGGCCCTGCCACCATCATGGCCACTGCTTCGTCCTTCCTTTCAGCCATCTTCCTTCCTTCCATGACATCATCTCTCTTGGCCACAGCTTTACACAGGCCTTTCCAGCCAAACTGCAAATCTTTAAAGTCTCTCTGCTTTACTTTCTGCTCCTGAATTTTGGTGTACAGTTCACTGAACACGGACATCAATATCCATAATGCAGTTTGGGTATTTTGCTCTTTTGAGATTTCCTCTACCAGTTTATTTAGCCCATTGTCTTTAAATTTAGCCTCACACAAAGTTTCAGGACACAGGCAAAATGTGGATAAGTTCTTTGCCAAAATGTAACACATGTGGCCTCTACTCCATTTCCCTCTGGAGTCCTCTTTGCACTCCATAATCTCCTGAGCACAGTCTCTCTGCTTCAGGCCCACAGTGAACTGAGTGGCTTCTTCTGTCTCATCCTTCTGCCATGATGCTCTGCTTCACCTCAAACCCAAAGAAATGGAGCCAGCTGACCATGGACCATGGACTGAGACCTCTGAAACCCTGAGCCAAACTAAACTTTCCCTTGTCTAAGTTGTGCGTGTCAGGTATTTTTATCACTGGGAGGCAAGGCTGACTAACACAGATAGTAATTGTGAGAATGTATGCAGCATCCTATGCATGGAATGAAAGGTAACGAGAGCGTATTTCAGGTAATACTATTTTTTCTGATGCCCTTCAGCCCGCCCTTCAGTCAACTCTTAACTGAGGGCAATGGGATCATTGTGGGCAACCAGGAGAATGGTGGGCAGTCAAGGAAAATCTAAATAATTAAAATTTATTGAAACATCAAGATTCTCTAGATACAGTTTTTACTCAAGCTAAATTCGTTTAAAAAATAAAAAATAAATTTAACAAAATCTTGACTTTTTTGTGTTTTTATTATTTTCTTCCACTTACTATTCTTTTTTGGAAACATCAAAGGAATCTTTCCAACAACAATTAAGAGACAGGGATGGTGTGGAGGGGGGGAAGGCACAGCCTGTATAATGTGCAAGCTTTTTTACTAATTATAGATATCTGAGAATTTATTACATTTGTGTAATTCAGAGGCCTCAGAAGGCTAAAGAGTTTTCCTTAAAATAAAGCAAGTCCTATATGTTAAAAAAATGTTTATTGGAATCCAGGAGTGGTAATTCAATCAAATAATTTTCCTCCACAGTGTGTTATGCACCTGCAGAATTGTTTCATTATAAAGGAGTAAAATGATTTTATGAGATTCAGTTTCATGTTTGCATAAAAGCCTGTGTAGTCCATAGAATTGACCAGGTTTTATACATTCCATTGTAGAGGAAACCCTAAGGAGTTTAAACTCTTTCTCTCTTCACTCCTTTCTTAAGCATGAAAAGATGTGTACTTTGGCCTGAATATGTTGGTATTTTGTGAAAAAGTTATTGTAAAGAATTCCTGTTCCTTCCCTTCCAGTATGTTTAAGTGTTTTTATTTACTGCTTGAGCAATTCCACTAACCACTTACCTGTGGTCCCATAGGATTGATAGGTCTTCATAATGCAGGACAATTTTCAGGAAGGTGAAGAAGCTTTTGCAATTTTCTGAGAAATCTCTGCTGTTGTAGTTGGGTGAATGGCTGCCCTGCTCTACTTATTACTCATAAAAGGACCTGCCTGCTCCAATACAACTGCAAGTGTTCAAAAAGACACGTAAAACCAGGAAGGAAAATGCTTGAGCTAACAGATCTCATGTGGCAATGGTGCACTGAGAAGGTAATGAGATGTGGGATGGTGTGCCGCCCATCCCACGACTGTGTGTGATCTAGACTGATCTTCAGCCATAAATCTAAGCCCAGAACAGGAGTCTCTTTGCACATGGGCTCTATTTCTCCATCTGACAACTATGGGAAGTGGTGATTAAGCGCAACACTTGTATTTTGGTGAGCCCATACAAATATTAATTTTTTCTTTTTTTTCTTTTTTTTGTGGAACTGGAGATTAAACCCAGGGTCATTCTACCTCCAAGCTACATCCCCAGTCCAAATTTATTTATTTATTTATTTATTTATTTATTTATTTATCTATTTTGAAACAGGGTCTCACTAGGTTGTTGCAAATCTTGATACATTGCTGAGGTTGTCCTCAAACCTGTGATCCTTCTGTCTCAACCTCCCAAGTATTGGGATTACAGGTGTGTGCTACCACATCCAGCTAAGAATTTATCTTAAATTGTGGTTTTTGACAACTACTACCAATGGATAGCAATTGGAACGTTTAGTAAATGATAAAAAAAACTGCGCTGCTTTGAGATTAGGATGATCTTTGTAGCATAGGCATGGTACTTGGTGACCTTTTGATGAGTTGTACGCAGATTAAAATATAGGTTTGGGGTTAGTCTGAAGCTAGGACTTAATTTCTAAAGGAGTAGTGATAAATCTTCCTTCCATCTTTGATTTCAGATATGATCAAGCTCTCATGAAGAGTAATATGCTATTGTTGAGTCTCAATTTGTCATTTTAGTTGGGGTCCAACGACATATGCACTGATTCAGCTACATCCTTCTACTCCACTCAGTCTTTCTATCCTTATGAAAGCTCATGAAAGACATTTGGGATTGATGAAACTGCAAGGGAGCTGATGGACTGTGATTTACAAAATGGTGATTAACTGTTCATTCTTTCACATCTTTGATATGTACAGACCTCACTCAGAAGAGAGTTTGTACCAAACTCTTCCTCAGGTACTAGCTGCTCTCTATATTATGGGGTCAAAATCTGGACATGACAAGTCTGGGAAATACCTAGTTAACATTTAATCTAAATAATTCCTAATATATCAATTACCCAACAGAGAAGAACATATCTTTCAGACTTGGCAACACCAAAGAGCATTTTTGGAATAATTCAGTGCCACTTATGTAGAGGAGGCAGCTAGCCCAGTATTTTAGTTATAAGGACAGTCAAAGTCATACCATATTGCAAAATATCTTTCCCTTTGGATGTAAATTGCAATTTTCTTACCTTATCCATTTTGCCTACTGCACAATAGTATCATGGGTGTGCGTTTATTCAAGTTTTGATGTCAGGGGGCATTAAACATGACCTTATGGTCTTAAGGCTTCTGCTAAAATACAAACATTATTCTAAAAAGGTGACATTCTGAGATTTACACAACACAATCGTGTTAGCTATGATATTTGGAGTAATAGACTTATAGTGGTTATATCTTTTAGAGACTAGCTGCCTCATTGGCATTTCTTCATGATCTAATAATACCTTAAACTTAACATATCTGAAAGTACAATGATTGATTCCTTCACCAAGCCTTGACACATTATTTAGGTCTTACTGACTTCCCAGTCTTCTAGGATAGAAGCTTCAAGGTTGTCTCTGAGACCTTCTTCACTTCTCACATGGCATTTGTTGGCCTGTTCTGACAGCCTGTGTACAACTTTTCCATCCTATTCTAACTCCATGCCTTGTAGTTAGGGCTTATCATAGCTCACATAGATACTGCATTTGACCATCCAAGAAGCTCCTTGCATCCAAACCATTTTTATTTTTTTTAGCTTCTGTCTCTGCTATTAATGTGGATTGGTACAAGGGTACAAAATATGTTTTTGTTATATTTTTACATTAATTCTGCAATGTTTAACAAAGTCCATTGCCTAGCATTCACATATATGGCTGTGTTTCTGTGTATTTTTGTGGATATTTTTTTGTGTACGTTAATAAAATTCAGTGTGTGTGAATAGGACCAAGAGCTTAAGTAATGATCTAGACCCAACTGACTCTAGAGTGTGTATATATATATATATATTCCTTCACCTGATTTCACCGACAAGTCCCATAATCAATTGAGTGAAATCAGTGCTACACTTATGAGATCGCTGTAACTGAAACTGTTGATTGCCTTTTGATAATACTGAAAATCCTTTCTACATATATATACACATACATATATATATATGTATACATACATACATACATATATATATATATGGAGACCTGTACTGTTGAGGAGAGAAGGTGTTATGAACAAGAAAAAGAGAAGTCTTGACAATAAGTTTTGCCCAGACTCCCAATCTGTGCATGGGACTCCTTCAGGTGTGCTATCAGAACTCATATTATAATGAGTTAGAATTATAATGTGAAAATTATTATAAGTTATAATTATAATGAGAAAATTATGTTTGGATGAGCAGCAAAAGAGAGCATGGGGTAGGCTGTGACTCATACATGCATATGACAATCCTTTCTCATTGTGGCGCTGTCATTTTCAGCCTGGGCTTGCACACACGTGCATGTGTGTGGGTGCATGTGCATATGTGAGTGGCATGTTTGAAGACCCACTATTTGGACTCCTTCACCTGATTTCACCGACAAGTCCCACAATCAATTGAGTGAAATCAGTGCTACACTTATGAGATCGCTGTAACTTAAACTGTTGATTGCCTTTTGATAATACTGCAAATCCTTTCTACCTGGATTTGATCGACTAGGCCGGTGCCTAAAGTTGATTATACAATTATATCCCAGAATATTTTAAATAGCTTCCCTGTAGCTAGTCAAATGTGGCAGATGTCGAAGGTGACAAGTTGAGATTCTTTTTCAGGTTGGGGATTCATTCCTGAATAGAATCATGAACTTTCATGAACAACATATGCCTGAAGAGGATTTGATTAAGATACATTGCCTCCCAGGTTTCGGAGAAGCATTTTGCTTGTGTCATATGTGCTAAGTTGAAATTTATTTTGAAAATAGAGCTAAATTCTACAGGCATACTCCTGTTGCCCATCATTGGTTGTTGTTTTTTAACTAACAAGAAAAAATTCTGTATGCATCAACTTGACAAAGATGATATATGAATCACCTCATTTCCACAAAGGGGTTTTCTATATAATTCAACCAACATCTTTCAAATGCCTTCCATCTGCCAAGAACTGTTATTTGTTTTTATCTTATTTAACCTCCAACAACACTGTAAGTTGGGTAACATTATCTCTATTTTATAGATAAAGAAGACGAGACCCTGAAATCATAAGGGACATGCCAAGGTCAAGCATTTAGTAATGATGTGATATCTAGCCTGGGATTGGGGAAAAAGAACACAATTGTATAGACTGTTTCCCCACATCTCAAAGCTGATTAGCCATTACATATGCCGACTAGTTGTTCCTGAGACCTCCAAAGTGTAAAGCCCGTGATATCCAACACACCTGGGGAAATGAACAAAGCCAGATCCCTGGTCAGCTAAATAGACTGGAGATTTGAATGAACATAGCATTGCGAATACAACGTCATAAAGCTTTAGGGAAACATAGACACCTTTGAAATGCTTCCTCAATCAATGGCGAATGTTCAGGCTTATTTTCTAGTCATATGAAAGAAAACTTGTAACTGTACTGTTCCTGTTTGCTCAGGCTGTAGGACCAGAAGCCTAGATCATTCTGTTATGGATGCTGTTTGGATATGTGATTTTATATTTGTCTCTTTACACCTTTGTGCCTCAGTTTCTTCTTGGGTTATATGCACATAATAACAGTACTTATGAATTGTTATGAGGGTTTACCGAATGCTTACTGATAATTATTGGTACAATCATTACTATCCTTCTTTTAAAACATAAAAAAGATAACTTAGGTGATGAAGTTTTCCAGTGGTTATTATATTTCAAGATATGTGATTGAAACTAAAGTATAAATAATCTGTGCAATGCAGTACTTTCCCCTGCAAATTATATGGCCTCAATGATAGAATTATTTCCTTACTTTTGGTTTTTCACAATAAAACATTTATGGGGAAGTTAACATAAGGTATTTTTATCTCTAGTAATCATTCTATAAACTATTTTGAGAAGACAATAATTTCCTATCATTTATATGACACTTTAAAATTCCTAATGTCTTTCTATATGTCAAACTTTGTACTTACAGTAACACTGTGATGTTGAGAATCTAAATATTACCACCCTTACTTATAAAAGTAGAAAGTGAAGATCCAGTAAGCAGACACATGTAGGGAGCCAGAATACCCTTGTTTAGCCCATCCCAGTCAAATCTTCTCTCTAACATAGAAAAGAGAACACCAGAAAACTGGACCACCTTTTACAATCCTGGGATTTTTCTCTCTGATGTTAAAGGCTTCTAGAAGCTTCTCAAGTCAACAGAATCAATTACAGAAATGAGACCCCTATTTATTAACTATAGATAAAGTCTTTTCTCCTCAAACATGATTTAAAATTCCTTTTCCTACTGACTAAGAGGAGAAACGAAACCCATCAAAGCACTGTATAATAAATCTTCACAAACAATGACCTTCTGGAGTTGCCTTACCATGCGTATTTCATTTTGCAAGGATATGATTTTGTACAAAAACAAAAAGTCAAATACTTTAGAGTAAAACATTTTTGATAGATTGCTATATTCTCCTGTAGAACTCAGATGTTGTAGGTCAATGTGCATAGCTTCAAAGAACATACACAATTAATTATGGCCAAAAAAAAAAAAACCACAGTAAAGCATGAAGTGTTCTCCCTTCCCTCAAAGCTAATGAACTCTGTTATAATCTCAATACTATGATGCAAATAGAAGAATAAGGGTAGGGTTCATCAAGAAGCCTTAAAAGAAAATCATCTTGTGTCCCATCTTTTATTTCTATCTGTCTAAAAGGCTGAGAGAAGAGGATCACAGGTTCGAGGACAGCCTCAGCAAGTAGTGAGACTCTCATTAACCTAGTGAGACCCTGTTTCAAAATAAAAATAAAATAGGTCTACGGGTGTAGCTTGGAGGTAGAATGCCTTCTGGGTTCAATCCCCAGTACCACTAAATAAATAAATAAATAAATAAATAAATAAAATGCCGACATGATTACTAGAGGTGCAACAGAAATAAGGAAAAGGTCAATAGACTCCAAGAGTCTTTGGTGTGGATACACTAGGCTATTGCACTAGCTTTGAATTGCCTACCTCTTGACTTCTTATTGTAAAATGAATGAATGAATGAATAAATGAAGGAGTGGATGAGTTACTTACACAACGCATTCTGATTTTGGCAAATCCATTACAATTTGGGATTTTCATTATGTAAGGCCATACCCAATTATTAAGAGAAACAACAGGAAAAAGAGATAATATGTGAACTTTAACAGTAACTTAAAGCCAGCAAGTCAATTTCCCAGACACATACGCACCATCTGTGCAAAGATACCATCAAAGCAGTGTCTGTGAAAAGTATTGGAACACACTTCATTGATGAAAACTACCAACAGTTAAGAATATATATGTATAGTATGTATAAGTAATACATATACCTATAATTACTCATATTTTATTTATTCCAAATTTTAGTATACTATGCCATGGTTTACTATGTTTAACTATACTATAGTTTACTTTAGTTTAGTATACTATGCTATAGTATCCTATGTTATAGTTTGAATCTTGAATGTCCCCAGAGATGCATGTGTTGAAGGCTTGGTTTCCAGCCCTTGTCACTACTGGGAGGTAGTTGAACCCTTAGGAGGTGGGGCCTAGTAAAAAGAAAACTTATGTTACAGGGGCATGTCCTTGAAGGGTACACTGGGACCTCAGTCGCTCTTCTTTCTCTCTTTGCTTCCCATCTACCATGAGGTGAGCAACCACCTCCACCATGTGCTTCAGTCATGATATTCTGCCTCAACACAAGCCAAGCAACCATGCACTGAAACCACCAAAACTGCCAAAATAAACCTTTCATATTTTTTATTAGCTCAGGCATTTTGTTATAACAACAGAGAGCTGACTAACACACACTAGAACCAATATTACCATAGACCTGGAAATTAAAATAATATCACAAAACTGAATGTGTTTTTGTTTTATATCAACTCAGTTTCCTTTACAAACTTCCCTTTGAATTTAAAGTATAGCTAAAGGTCTGAAATAAGGTACTGAACCTGTAAAAGATCTGTAGTCCACAGACATAAGTAGCCAGTGGCTGGTCAGCACACATACAGGGGATGGTTAAGAGTCTCTTTCTTTATCAAGAAAGCCTAGACTTCCAATGAATGCCAAGTCTCAGCTGTGTTTCATAGCAGCAGATGAACTACAGGCCTTAGCAGGGGTTCTCAGTCTGACAACCTGGCAGTCACCACCCTATGATCTGTGGGAGACCCTAAAGGCATTCATAAACTTGATTGCCCATTAATAATTAAATACTACTGAAATATATATAATATATATGTATATGTATATATTACATATATATTATATATATGTATAGTATATACTTTTATAGTATATACATATAGTATATATGTATATATTACATATATATTATATATATGTATAGTATATACGTTTAAGTATATATGTAATCTACATATACATATATATTATATGTATATATGTGTGTGTATATGTGTGTAATATACATATATATTACACACACACACATATACACACACACGCACACACACACATCTATTTCTATTCTTTAAAGGCAAGCTCTAGTATGTACATTAAATATAGCAATGTTTGTTTGGTTAAGTTGAATCAAGTAGGGAAATGATCTAAAAGGTCTTTTTTATTAGATTTAAGTGGTATAAGAACAAAATGTTTGAGAAACCTTGCCCTGGAGCCTGGATTCACACCTGAAGTTTGGTATGAGCGAATGTTGATGGGGACTGTTGGCAGCCAAGCTGATTGCCTTGAACTCCGTAGACCCAGCCTGACATGGACTGATCCCTGAAATCTCTAGAACTGTAAGCAAATGAATCTTCCTTTTTAATTAAAATAAAGAATGTGAAGTCAAAATTAGGAGAGGTGGAGGAAGGCTTCCATGGGAGCATATGGTAGGCATAATAATGTCCACCTTCAAAGAAGCTCATATCCTAATTCTAGAAACCTGTGAATATCTAATTCTACATGGCATTGGGAAAATTAAAAAAAATAGCAGACGTGAGAAGCCGAGCAAGACTGAAAAGCAACAGTAGCAGTTAAAATCCAAAGAGGCCAGGTGTGGTGGTGCTTGCCTGTAATCTTAGTACGTGGGAGGGAGGCTGAAATAGGAGGATTGCAGTTTGAGGCCAGCATCAGCAAGTTAGCAAGGCTCTCAGCAACTTAGAGAGACCCTGTTTCAAAATAAAAAATAAAATAAGGTTGGAGATGTAGCTCCGGGATAGAACGCCCCTGGGTTCTATCCCCCGTACCAAAAAACAAAACAAAACAAAAAACTATGCAAAGAGCATTGTATGTAATATAAAACAATATAGAATATAACACAGGCAGCTATAAGGAGCACCAGGAGGGAGCAAAGAGGTGATGGCTGGGTGCCAGAGGAAAGCTTCACCTCTGGTTCTGATCGCACTGTGGCACCCAGATCACCGGTCAGGATGAGAGGAACAATCGCTGTCTAAATGTCTTAGAAAGCTCCTCACCATTCCACCTCTGCCAAAGGGGACTCACAATAAGAATATTTAATAAGTAGGAGACTTCACTTGTAAAATTAACCTCAGAGGTAGCTGATGTCAAGCTTTACTACAACACAAGGAAAACAGTCCTCTTGGTGCTTAGAATTTGTGCACACTAGCATGAAAATCTGTCATTTCTATTTATTTTGAACTTTTAACTTGTTGACCAAGATAGTACAATTATTCTCTTAATTTTTATACTAACATAAATAAGTAAGCCAGGCATGGTGGCGCATCCCTGCAATTCCAGTACTTGGGAGGCTGAGGCAGGAGGATCACAGTTTCGATTGAGGTTAGCCCCAGCAACTTAGTGAGGCTCTCAGCAACTTAGTGAGACCCTGTTCCCAAATAAGAAATAAAATAAGACCAAGATGTAGCTTGGCGATAGCATCACAAAAAATTAAAAGTAATAAAAATAATTAATTAATAAGCAAAATGTAATTTTCACAAGTTTTCACGCACTCATTAGTCAACAATCACAGGAGTCACCCCAGGAAAAGGCCATGTACATGACGATGGGAAGCCAGAGGCTGAATCTTGCACAGATTTTCTTTTGTTGAATAAAGTAGCAAAAACAGGAGGTGCAGACCCTGGCATGTTTTGTATTGATTCTTCATTTAAAAACTTTTTTTTCAAAATATTCACATACATTATTTTAACTGTTTTTGAAACCCAAATCTTTATTGTCATTCTTCTTCAAATTTCCCCAAATGGTTTGGCATATAGCAATCATGTCCTCAACTTCCACCTCCGAACAGAATTCTATGAAGAGATGTATTTGTGACAATCTATGAGACTTTAATCTGCATTTTTAAAATTACTTATCAAATACAACACATCTTCTTAATATTCTAGCTATCCCTCTTTTCTATATAACTCATCAACCTGTCTTTCCACTCATATTAAAAATGTAGAGCAACTATTTGACCTCAGTTGGTTTGACACGCTCACAAGAATTAAAAAAAGACACAAGGAAATGTGTGTATTATATATGGAAAACATATTTCTCTACAGATCTCTGAACCACTAATAAAGTGAGTCCTCTCACCATACTTTGTTTACTGAAAGAAGTTGACATTATATCCATTTTGCAGAGGCTTGATGACAGAACTATAACAAAGTGAATTAAGGCTCATTGTGGTGATTTTAATCTCCTCAAAATTATGTAAAAATTATTAGACAGAAAATTGAAATTGAAAACATATGGGGATCATCTTTCTGGACCTGGGGTTAATTTTGAATTTTCTAGGAGTATTACTTAATTGGTTGTCCTATAGCTATTGTCCCATTAGTCTCTTAAGATCAACAAAGACATTTTCTAAAGTAGCAGGTCCAGTCTGAGTTTAGTCCTTTACAAATAGGATGTCCAAGCCTGGGAAAAGCAGATATGTACTTGAATTTGAAATACAAGAGCATACTATGTGTTTTGCTTGCTTGTTTGTTGTATTAGAGGCTGAACCCAGGGGCATTCTACCTCCGAGCTACACTCCCAGCCCTATGTTTCACTTTTTATTTTTTATTTTGAGACAGCATCTCACTAAATTGCTGAGGGTCTCACTAAAGTGCTGAGTGTGGCCTCAAACTTGAGATCCTCCTGTCTCAGCCTCTCAAATACTGGGATTACAGGCATGTGCCACCATGTCCAGCTTTATGTGGTTTTGATGTAAATGAACAACTGGATTAACATAGAGCTAAATCAACGAATGATACAGATGATAGGTAGGTAAGTAGGGAGCTGTGTAGATGGATAGCCAGGCACCATGGTGCACGCTTGTAATCCCAGTACTTGGAGGCTGAGACAAGAAGATCATAGGTTCATGGCCAACCTCAGCAAATTATGGAGGCCTTATTTCAAAATTAAAAAGAATAAAAGTTTCTGGGGATATAGTTTATAGATAGAATACCCCTGGGTTCAATCTCGAGTACCAAAAAGAAGAAAAGAAATGAAAGACAGAAAGAAAGGTACTTACCTGGAGAGGTAAGTGACAGATACGGATAGTCTACTGGGGCCTTGTCAGCGTTCCGGTTCTGGATTTTGGAAGGAAGGAGTGAGGACAGGTTGAAGTCATCAACTTTGCTATGATCAGAGACAAAACTTTGAAACTGTTACAACTGTCATTACTGTCCAATCTCCATTATAAAGATTTGTTATCGTATACTTTTTCCTATTACCAGACAATAATCTAACATATAAAATAAGAAAATAGGTTTTAAAATCCGATATATCTACTTTGAGTACTGGTCACATCTCTTATCAGTTCAGCAATTTGGGCCAGAATATTTAGGATTTTTATTTTTATTTTATACTTTTAATGGTGCATTGTAGTCTCACATCATAGTGTAGTTCACAGTGGTAGGTACATATTTGCACACAGCACTTGATGAATTTTCCTCGGACTCCCTCCCCACTCTACGCCTTCCCCCTACATGATACTGAGGTTGGCACTGGTATTCTCACACGTGTACCTAACATTAATGGAAGTGTTTCCTTCATTAAACATGCCCCCACTCTCCCCTAGACCACCTCCTTGGCTTCACTGGAGTTTCTCTTCCATTATCTAAAGTCTCTTTTGTATCCTGATTATTCCCTAGCTTCTGCAGGTGAGGGAAAAAAAATCTTAGTTTTCTCATTCGCAAAACAGGAATAATAATAATAATAACTCCTCAAAAGGACAAAATTATTATTATTATTATTATTATCATTATTATTATTATTTGGTACTAAGGATTGAACCCAGAGGCATTCTATCTCCATGCTACACTTCCAGCCCTATTTTATTTCTTATTTGGAAACAGGGTCTCACTCAGTTGCTGAAAGCTTCGCTAAGTTGTCAAGGCTGGTTTTGAACCTGCAATCCTCCTGTCTCAGCCTCCCAAGTACTGGGATTACAAGTGTGTGCCACCACGCCTGGCTCAAAAGGACAAAATTAGAGATGTTAAACACTTGAGTTTTGGGTCTGGACAGCTTTGTAGCCTGAGGATGTCTGCCATATTGTCATCTGAGACATTGCTGCTCTCACACTTGATCAAAAATTGCGTGACCATGGAGGCCTGGGATCTGATGGGTGACTCAACCTTTGTCATAGAAACCAGGCACACTACAATGCTTGTTATTAATATCTGGTTGGTCCTCTTGAAATATAGATAAGCAATCTATAAATCATTTGGATTGAAACTTTATGTGTTTTGTACATTGAAATTCTACTGATCAATACATATGTAAATATATAATTATACAATAGTAAAATGATGTGAAAATGAATGATGACAATAAAAGAAGCAATTTAAACTTAACTGATTTAATAAATAAGAAATAGAATGACAGTTAATGCAAATCTTAAGACAATTGTGAGTAGATGACATGTGTGTGTGTGTGTGTGTGTGTGTGTGTGTGTGTGTGTGTATGTATTGCTCAGGATTGAACCCAGGGACATTCTACCTCTGAGCTACACCCCCAGCCCTATTTTATTTTTTATTTTGAAACAGTGTCTCACTAAGTTGTGGAGGGCCTTGCTAAATTGCTGAGGCTGGTCTTGAACCTGTGATCTTCCTGTCTCAGCCTCCCAAGTACTGGGATTATAGATGTGTACCACCACGCCCGGCTGTGAGTTAATAACTTTAACACCAAGGATAATCTGCCGAAAATGAGCAACATAGTCCTGCTGCCCTCCTCATCCCAGTTAGAACTAGCCATGGTCAGACACGTCAATGAGGCTGCCCTGGACACAAGGACCCAGTTGACCTGGCTACTGACCACAGACACATGACTGAGACAAGCCCAGCCCAGGTCAGCAGACTTCTGAACTAAATAAGTGCATATTAATTAGGTCATTAAATTTGGGGAAGTCATTGTGGCTTATTGTGGCAATGTGTAATTTATACATAAATTGCTTCCTAGGAAGAATGATACCATAACAAAATTTAAAATACATGGTGTTGGTTTTAAATAGGTGGCCTGAAGAAGCTGGCAAAATGGGAAGCCAAGTGGTTAGCCAAGATTGAAAATGATGTTAAAGCAATTATTATAAGGCTGGCCAAATAAAGATTTGGGTTAGGTCATAATAGAAAAACCCATGTTTGCACTTGGATTTGATTAAATGGGACTTCAGGTAGAATATTGGAAGTGTCCATTGGTTGCTTCTGGCTGTGTATAATAAAAGACATAAAGAGATGATCTAAAGAAAGAACTGAACAGTTTGCAAGAAGTATTTAGAGGAAATGTAGAAAAGACTTACTAGGTTAGAAAATAAACTTGCTTTTTTATCCCAAGCCTCTCTAGCCAACAAAAGACTGTAAAAGTAAATATGGCTCAGGGAGGAGATCAAATAAAGTGTATTCCTAGCCAGGCATGGTGGTGCATGCTTGTAATCTCAGTACTTTGGGAGGCAGAGACCGGAGGATCTGGGTTCCGGCCAGCCTCAGCTCTCTCTCTCTCTCTCTCTCTCTCTCTCTCTCTCTTTCTCTCTCTCTCTCTCTCCCT
>PVJS01003606.1:0-74411 GCA_004027185.1 Glis glis
ATCCAAACTTATAAAACTCAAATCACTGTGCAAAGCACTAAAGGGAGGGAACGGGGAGGGAACGGGGTGGGATTTGAGGGCGGGCTAAATGGGCAATGTGTGCATGTATGATTCTTCTAACCTGACAGCTATCAAATGTATAATTACAATGCACCAGTAAATGGATATAAATTAAAAAAAGTAGCTGCACAGCGCAGGATCGGGCTCTGTTACTGCTATCTGAGCTATCCAAAGGAGCAGGTAGCCAGAAAAGTAGGACCTGGGCCACACTGCCCACTGGCTTGGAAACTAGATCTGTGATATCTAAGTAGAGTAAGGGTCCCAAAATAAGACACACTTCTGGACTCGAATAATAGTGGTTTTGCAGGAATGTAGCTATAAACTCGCTAGATGTGTCAGGGAAGGAACAGCGAATAAGAAAGAAAGTAGAACCAAGAAAAGAAGGAGCAGGGCTTGGTGGTACACACCTGTAATCTCAATATTTAAAAGGGGCTGGAGGTATATCTCAAAGGTAGAGTGTCCCTGAGTTCAACCTCCAGTACTGAAAAGAGGGGGGAGAGAAGGAGGAGGAGCAGGAGGAGAAGGAGGAAGAGGAAAGGGGTGGTCATATTTTCTCTTTAGGATGGTTTTGCACACTATAATTGAGAACATATAAAGAAAAATAGTATAATAAAAGATAGCCAAAGAACTCAGCAACATAATCAACATAATTCATTCACAAAGAAACACAAATAATGGTGCAATCATCTGAAAAAAATCTTTATAATAATGCATTTACAACATTCAGTGAAGTAATGGAAGGAACAACACCCACAGAGAAAGAAGAAAATTTGAAATAAAATACATTGGCATTAGTGAAAAGCAGGTGGGGATTTTAAATAAATAAACCAATAAGAAAACTTGGACATGAAAAATACAGTCTTTAAAATGCAAAACCCAATAGATGGAATGGACGTGATGTCTAAATAGAGATTCGGATGTAGGGGATAGAAGAAATGGGAGAAAATAAATATTTGAAGGGATAATGGTTGTGAATTTTTCCCAAATTTGATAATTTCCCAAAGTCTTCAAGTATGCTGAGTGAAGGATGTAACCAAATATGTGAATACATATATAATCAAGTGAGGCCTGGTTATAGTTTCTGAAATGTGAGGACATCAATATAAATTCTTAAAGCTACCAAACAGGAAATACAATTTACTTACAAAGGAACTACAAATAGTCTAACAGAAAAATTATTCACAAGCATTCAGATGCCACAAGACAATGGAATTATAACTTCAAAGTGTAAAGAAAAAATAACTTTTTATTTAAATTCTAGCAAAAAGCATTTATGGAGGAGAGTTAAAGACATTTTTGAACATACAAAGACTATATATATTTTCTTACCTTTATTGAAAGAACTACTTGAGGATATTGTATAGCAGGGAGAAAAACACATAAAAGAAAATAAAAAGAAACTAGTGAGCAAACAGAACAGTAAAGAATATGAATAAATCCAATTATCTATTGAATGCAATAATGGCTTATTTTATTTTGTCTCTGCATTATCATACATATTTTCTTTCTTCCCATATCAATCCACAAATTTAAAGCCATTGCACTAAAAATCCAGAAATGTTTAAGGAAAGACAAAATAATTTCAAATTTTATAAAAAAGAAGTGTTTAAAAACTGCTGCACAATTCTGAAAAAGAAGAAAAAAAGGAAACAGGAGTTGCCTTAAAGAAATTTAAGGTTGTTTGTGGCATATTTAAGACCTTTCGGGGATCCTTCAAGGAGCAAAGTGTTCTTCCAAAAACATTCTTTGATGCCACAAACAGGACCCACAGGCAAAATGAATAAAGGCTCTCTCTGACTCAGGAGAAATTAAATTCACATGTTTACTTATAAAACTCAGTCAGATTAGCCAGTAGCCAAGTGTCATTAGAAATCTAAGTAACAAGTTGTATCACCACATTCAGACATCATCTGTCCTATAGTTTATTGATAATGAGGAAATGAAGGAAGACCTTGGCAGTTATTTCTATAATTTCTCTATTATTTTTCCCCAGGATTGCACTAGTGATTTTAAGTGCTGGCTACACCGTAGAAGCACTGAGGGAGTTTCAGGAAAATAAAGATATCAGTGCCAGAAATTCTGATTCACTTGGTCTGGGATGGAGTCAGAGCACTGGTATTCTTTCAAAGTTCTTCACAGGACTCTAATGGGCAGCCAGGGTTGAGAAAATAGATTTATAGGATCCTTTGCTAAAGACTGGCATTCGTCATTAAGACTTTAATGTCCATTCCAATCCTTTATGCTTAAAAAGGCTTATGAAAAGGTCAGAGGTCAATGCAACAAGTCAATTAGAAATCTTTAAGTGACTGTTTTTCCAGCAGTTAAGGTAAATATATAGAATGAAGGTGCAGCTCCGTAGTCTTCTTGGTGCCTACCATGGATGAGAACAGAAAGTGAGCTTTCTTCTCGTGCTCCACACGGAGAGTCCAAACTCAGAGAACATTTCTGGATAGCATGATACCTGATCTTACTTTATATAAGGAGGGTTTTCAAATAAAGGTATTTAATAATGTGGAAGTCTTTAATAATTGAAGGACCAATTATTCCCAATGTGGGAAATAAATGCTAGAATCCAAATTCTATTTTATTTTTATTCTTTTATTGGTGCATTATAGTCTCACATCATGATGTAGTTCATAGTAATAGTGACAAGCATGCACACAGCACTTGGTGAGTTTTTCCCTGGCTCCCTCTCTACTCCCCCACCCTTCCCCATACATGATATTGAGATGGGCATTGGTATTCTCACATATGTGCACAATGTCAGTGGAAGTGACTCTTTCATTAATGTCCCTCTCCCCCCTCCCCTCTACCACCTTCCCCGAGACCACCTCTCTGGCTCCACCGGAGTTTCTCCTCCATTATCTAAAGTCCCTCTGGTATCCCGATTACTCCCTAGCTTCTGCATGTGAGAGAAAACATCTGACCCTTCACTTTCTCTGACTGGCTAATCTCACTTAACATAGTGTTCCCAGGTCCATCCATTTTCCTGCAAATGACATAATTTTGTTCTTCTTCATTGCTGAGTAGAATTCCATTGTGTGTATTTCCCATAATTGTATAATCCATTTGTTGATGGACACCTGGGTTGGCTCCATGATTCGGCTATTGTGAATTGTGCTGCTATGAACATGGATATGCATGTATTACTATAATACTCTGATTTCAGTCCCTTTGGACATAAAAAATATATCTTTCTTTATATTTTCCTTTTTTTGTGGTGCTGGGGATTGAACTGGGGAACATTCTACATCCAAGCTACACCCCAGCCCTTGGTTTTTATTTTTTATTTTGAAACAGGGTCTCACTAAGTTGCTGAGACTGTGTTTGAATCTGCAGTCCTCCTATCTCAGCCTCCCAAGTACTGGAATTACAGGCATGCAAGCAGTTTGTCTCTATTGGGTCTTAAAGAGTGAAAAGCCTATATCAATCAACTTCCTAATAAACATGTAAATAAAATGCCATGAGTAGTGAATGTTGGGAAATTCAAAGAAGGTGACATACTTTACATTGTGTTATCCTTAGCAGTGTGTTTTTTCTTCTATTTCCTTTTTTATTTACTTTTATTTTATTGGTGTATTATCATTATACATAATAGTGGGATTCATTGTTACATATTAGTACATGCACATAGCATAATTTCCCTCAACTCCTCCCTGCAGTGAGTTCTTTTTCTTAGAATTTTATTAGTGCAATATAATTATACATCATAGAGGGTTTCAAAGTGATATATTCATGTATGCACACAACATCTCTTGGTGTGCTTCCATCCTAACACCATCCCGCTATCCCCCTTCTTCCTTCCTTGTACATGCTAATAAGTTTGGTAGTGATACATGCACATATGAACGTAATATTATTTGGTTTATTTCTTTTTTCATATCTCCTTTTTCTCCTCTTCTCCTTCCCTCACCCTCTTCCACTATTTTTTTTTTTTTTTTTTTGCAGTACCGGGGATTGAACGCAGGGGCGTTCTACCTCCACGCTACGCCCCCAGCCCTATTTTTTTATGCTTTATTTTTGAAACCGGGTCTCACGAAGTTGCGGAGGACCTCACTAGGTAGAGAGAGAGAAAGAGAGGCAGAGAGAAAGAGAGAGAGAGAGAGGAGAGAGAGAGAGATTCGCGCACGCATGCACGCTGAGGTTGGCCGCGAACCCGGATCCTCCGGTCTCTGCCTCCCAAAGTACTGGGATTACAAGCGTGCGCCACCACGCCCGGCCTCCTCTTCCACTATTTTACTGGTCTCCCTCCACCCCCTTTTTTTGGTACTGTAGATTGAACCCAGAAGCATTCTACCTCCAAGCTATACCCCCAGCCAAATTTTTAAATTTCTTATTTGGAAACAGGGTCTCACTAGGTTGCTGAGAGCCTCGCTAAGTTGCCAAGGCTGGCTTTGAACTTGTGATCCTCATGTCTCAGCCTCCCAAGTACGGGGATTACAAGCGTGCGCCACCATGCCTGGCTAGTCTCTCCCCTTTTTGTCATAAAGTCACTTTTTCTTTCCTATTTTCTCTCTCGCTTCCACATATGTGAGAAAACATACGACCCTGGATTTTCAGAAACTGGCTGATCTCACTTAGCTTAATATTCTCTAGTTCCATCCATTTTTCTGCAAATGATATAATTTTGTTCTCCTTTATGTCTGAATGAAGTTCCATTATGTGTAGGCACGTTTTTTATTCATTTATCTGTTGATAGACACCTAGTTTGGTTCCCTAACTTCACTATTATGAATTGTACTGCTATTTAAATGGATATGCATGTACCACTATAGTATTCTTATTTTAATTCTTTTGGAAAGAAACCAAGGAGTGATATAGCTGGGTCATATGGCAATTACATTCCTAATCTTTTTAGGAATTTCCATACTGATTTCCATAGTGGTTGTACTGATTTGTGTGTGGGGGGGGGGTACTGGGGATTGAACCCAGGGGCATTCTACCTCCAAGTTACACCCCCAGCCCTATTTTTTATTCTTTACTTTGAAACAGGGTCTCACTAAGTTGCAGAGGACCTTACTAAGTAGCTGAGGCTGGCCACGAACCTGCCCTGCCATGCCCGGCTAGTTGTACTGATTTATAATCCCATCGATAGTGTATAAGAGTTCCTTTGGGCTATACCCCCAGCTCTTTTTTAAATTTTTTTTTGTTTGTTTTGAAACAGGGTCTCACTCAGTTGCTGAGAGTCTTGCTAAGTTGCTAAGGCTGGCCTTGAACTTGCAATCCTCCTGTCTCAGCCTCCCAAGTACTGGGGTTACAGGCATGCTTATTGTTTGTAATTTTGATGCTTGCCATTTTAACAGGAGTTAGATGGCATTTCAGTGCAGTTTTGATTTGCATTTCCCTGATTTCTAATAAAATCAAGAATCAATAAATGGGATGGCATCAAATTAAAAAACTTCTGCACATCAAAAGAAACAATCAGCCAGGCGTGGTGGCACAAGCTTATAATCCCAGTACTTGGGAGGCTGAGACTGAAGGTTCGCGGCCAGCCTCAGCTACTTAGCGAGGCCCTCCGCAACTTAGTGAGACCATTTCAAAATAAAGAATAAAAAATAGGGCTGGGGGTGTAGCTCGGAGGTAGAATGCCACTGGGTTCAATCCCCGGTACCGCAAAAAGAAAAATAAAAGGAAACAATTGAGAGTGTGGAGAGTCTACAGAATGGGAGAAAATCTTTGCCAGCTACTCTAATAGGGGACTAATATCTACAATATATAAAGAGCTCAAAAAACTTAATACCAAAAAAACCCAATCAAAAAATGGGCAATTGAACTGAATCACCATTTCTCAAAAGAAGAAATGTAAAAGGTCCCCAAATACATGCAAAAATGTTCACCACCACCAGCAGTGGTTTTTTAATGAATCAAGACATTTATGGAAGATTTAACAGGTTAGAGACCTTGGTAGGGATATAAATCCTAATCTAACCATCCTCCTGCCCTCAAGAAAAGTTTAATATAGTTAGAAGACAAAATGTAAATGTGGGAGAAAAATTAAGACTATAGGGTGAAGTATTCAATTAGTATTTATGGAGAGCCCATTCTACTCTGGCCCATTCTGACAAGGGCTGTGCCCCAAGGAGCTTATACTCCAGTGTGCTTGGGTGACCCACACATAGCAATGGATTCTAAATGCCAGACACTCTCCTTTATAATCTGCACAGGCCTGAGTGTAGGAGTGACAGACGCAGCTGCTATTTACTCTGCAATGACCATGCACAAAGCAACCCTTGAGAGCCCTCCTAGGCTATCTACCCCTCTCCTCACATAGCTCCGGGCGACACAGAATTCTCATTTTCAAGATGGAAAACCAGAGGCTCAAAGAGGAAGAGTGACTTGCCTTAGATGCTAAATGGGAAAGCAGGGGATTTTTCCTTTACTTTTTTTCTTTTTTTTTTCCCCTTTGATGGTGATGTTCCTAGGGACTGAACCCAAGGGCATTCTACCTCTGAGCCACACCCCCAGCCTATTTTTATTATTTATTTTGAAATGCGGTCTCACTAAGTTGCTGAGGGCCTCGCTAGGTTGCTGAGGCTGGCCTCAAACCTACAATCTCCTGTCTCAAACCTGCAATCTCCCAAATCCTAGGATTACAGGCATGTGCCACCATGCCCAATAGTCAGGGATTTCTTAAATCAAATTTTTATTATTGTCATTACAAATATAATACATGATCGTTTGACTCTCAAAATGGGGTAAAGAGGGGAATGAAATCAAACAAGTGCTGTAGGAGCAAGGGGAGCCTGGCGGGGCTGCGAACGATGAGTAGAATGGACATGGGTGGGAGAAGAGGAGGGAAGTGCATTCCAACGGTTTGCAATGAAAGCAAAAGACAGATGGGCATGCACCAAATGCATGCAGGACCTAGCCTAGGCCCGTGTGGCTAGACGGGGGGCTTGTTCTGTAGCATGCAGGAACAAACCAATGACCCCAGGTGCCGAGCAGCAGATGAATTCTTATTTGCAGAAACACTGCAGTTAGTGGCAGCAGCACCATCCCGAGGCATGGAATGGGAGTTCTCTCCCTGCTGTCAGGGGCATTCTTCTAGATGATTAATTGACAGCTCTCCAGCCAAGCCCCAGTTCCCTCTGGAGGCCGGGCCCCTTGGTGTGCACCTGCCACCACAGAACCAAAGCCAGAAAATGTATTGTCTTCCTCTTTTTCTTCTGAGCGCTGCCGCTGTTGGTCTGCTTCAAGGAAACCTCCTATACCTAGACTGCAAACCTGAACTCCTCTGACTTTCAGGGTGAATGAAAACCTCCCACTTTCAGAAGATTCGGGGAAGTGGTACTTCAGAGACCGGTTTGAAAAAGCCCCCTTTGCTTTCATGGTGTTTGGGGCGCCTCTCTCCTTCTTGCCCCCTTAGCCCCTTTTGTCACACTTTCCGACCACAGTCCTCAATGCCACACCATGCTTTGTGACAGCTGCGGCAGTTGCCTGGACTTTTGAGGACACTGACGGGGCCTCTCCCATTCAGGAGCAAAAAACCGCTACCCTAAAGGGAGGGCAAACTGAGCTGCCGGTGCATAAATTCACTAGTCGCCCATCCAGTCCAGACAGGGGCCGAAAGACAAAGCCAATATGGTCATTCTGCCTTGTTGAAAAGGTTTTTGTGGCTTTCAAAGAACTGAAGTTTATTTGCCAGCCAAAGAAGCACTTGAATGTAAGTTTCTTGGGGCTCATTAGCAACATTTGCAATGTCCTGAAATTTGGACTGAAGAGTTTTGGCATGGAGAATCCTAGGAGCCAGAGACTGCTGATAGTTAAAATAAGAGCAACTAGCCTGGCGTGGTGGTGCATGCCTGTAATCCCAGTACTTAGGAGGCAGAGATGGGAGCATCATAGGTTCGAAGACAGCCTCAGCGATTTAGCAAGACTCTCACCACTTAGCAGGACCCTGTTTCAAAATAAAAATAAAATAGGGCTGGGGGCATATCCTGGAGGTAGAATGCCCCTGGGTTCAATCCCCAGTACCAAAAAAATAAAATAAAATAAAATGAGAGCAACCATTGCACAAGCACTTACTGTGTGCCAAGCAATGCCCTAATTGTTGCCATTAAACCATTCAGTTAATTTTATTTAACCCTAATAACGATTCTTTTCATTCATTCTTCAATGATGTATTTGTTGAGTGCCTATTATGCCCAAGACACGATGTCGTGGTGGATGGAGTCTCAAAATCACTGTCATAGGTAAGTGTATAGTAAGATAGGAGTTGACAAGAACCATGAAATAATTGATCAGGATCAAAGGGTCCAGGACCTGGAGAACATTATGTTAAGTGAGATTAGCCAGTCACAGAAAATAAATGGTCATACATTTTCTCTCAGATGCGGAAGCTAAGGAGTAATTGGGCTACAAGAGGGACTTTAGATAATGGAAGAAACCCCAGTGGGGCGATGGAGGAGGTCAAGGGGGTGGTGGTGGGGGGGAGAATCAATGAAGGAAACATTTCCACTGAAGCTATGTACATATGTGAAATTACCAGAGCCAATCTCAGTATCATGTATGGAGAAGAGGAGGGATTGGGGCGGGAGCTGGGGGGGAGCTCACCAAGTGCTGTGTGCATGTATGTCCCTACCGCTCTGAACTACATTACGATGTGAGATTACAATGCACCAATAAAAGTGTATTAAAAAGGGGGGACCCAGGAGTCCTGGAGTTTGGCAAACATGGGTCTGAAGATGTCATTGACACTTCAACAGATACAAGGAGGACAAGAGTGAGCCTACATATCTTGGGGGGAATGATACAGGCAGAAGGAAGCAACATCTAACTTAAACTAACATAAATAGGGAAAATAATTTGTTGGAAGAATATTAGAGAGATTCTTGAGCCTAAGAAAAAGGAGGAATTGTGATAAACAGGATGGCGCCCCTCCCCCACCAGAGATGTCCATGATGGCATCCCAGGGGGCTATGGGACGTTGGGCTACATGGCAATGGGGAAGTAAGTTGGAAGATGGGATTAAGGCTGCTGACCACTGTCCGTCAAATAGGGAGATTATCTTGGATTACCCAGGTTGATGACCCAATGTAATCATTAAGGGACCTTGAAAGTACAAGAGGGAGGCAGAAAAGAACCAGCTGGATGGCAGTGTGAGGACTCATTCAGACATGGCTGGATTTGAAGATGGAGCAAGAGGCCATGAGCCAAGGAGTTCTGTGTCCTCTACACACCGGAAAAGACAAGAAAACATGCCACCCCCCGACCCCCAGCACTTCCCCACCAAGACTCTAGGCAGGATCACAGCCCCGCCCACACCTTGATGTTAGCCCAGGAAAACTTCTAACCTACAGCATGGTAAGATAAATTCACATTGTTTTGAACCACTACATTGATGGCACTGCATTTTCAACCACCACATTTGTACATTTGTACACTACACTTGTACATTTTGAAACACTGCATTTGTATAGCAGCTAGAGGAAACTAACACAGGTCTTCAAGGATTCATCAGTCTCCGACCCCAGGAAGGACAGGCAGGAGGGAACAGAGGGTCTCTTCGGATGCCCCTGGATGAGCCAGCTTTGGCCACTTTTCCTCCTTGGGTCGGTGCTCTCCACCCTTCAGGGGTGCCTGGCCTGTCTGAAGACTTCAGAGGAGCTGTGGATGGAGCCCAGTGAGCAAGAAGAGGGAGGAAGAGGCTGAGGTCAGAGTGGAGAAGGGAGGCCACGACTCAGCAAGCCTCACAGGCAATCTGATCACATACTCTCTTGGGTAGATATGAAAGTCCCCAGTTCACAGAGGAAGAAACAGATGAAATAAATTTCCTAAATTGAAACAAGTGAGATTGGATTCAAAGTTTCTGTGCCTTGAAAGCCCTTGATTTCATCAGCCGGGCCAATGAGCTCTGCACAGGTTAAGGAGGCCACCCTGGCTTCTGGGAATACTGTCCCAGCATCAGTGTGTCACCAGATCCCCACGACAGTGTGCCTGGGTGGTCCCATTTGTGGGTGCCTCGGAGGAAGCCACAAGCATTGCACTTTCCAAAAGCACATGGTGGGACTGCTCCTTATTTTAGGGTTTTAAGTAGAGCCAGGCCGCATGAGAGCATACACTTCGCTCACTCACTTCCTCTCTCTTTCTCTCCTCTTCACTGTCTGCTTTTCTTTCATTACTGAGGGACAAAGGGGATGCTTCTGACTTTCCAGCTTCCAGAATTTTCTTATTAAATACGGAACTGCTACACAGTGCAGACAGGTTTGCTCACGATCTTATCACTGTTTTTTGTTTTTTTGTTTTTGTTTTGGTACTAAGGATTGAACCCAGTGGCATTCTACCTCTGAGCTACACACCCAGCCCTATTTTAGCTTTTATTTGGAAACAGAGTCTCACTAAGTTACTGAGGAAGGCCTCCAACCTGCAATCCTCCTGTCTCAGCTTCCCAAGTACTGGGATTATAGGTGTCAGTCACTGTGCCCAGCTGATTTCATCACTTTTCAACCACACTGAACTCCATGCCTTTCCCCGTCCTTTCACACTGAAGTTGCGCTACTTTCTGCATGTAGGTGGCAAGCCAGTTGTCACTCCTGACTACCAGTGTCCCTTTCCTCTCTTTTGCACAAGTGTACTGACTTGTCTTTAAGGAACCACCCCTCAGTGTACCCCTTTGGTCTAGGTAGCTCTGTCAATCATTTCTGTTCCCAGCCAAGGGGTGGGCACTAGACTCAAGTTTAGCCAATCAGACTTCCCCCCAGAAGTGTGTGTGTGTGTGTGTGTGTGTGTGTGTGTGTGTGTGTGTCACTAGGCATGCAACCTGGGGCCTCATCCAGGCAAGGCAAGCATTCTACCACTGAGCTACAGCCCCAGCCCAGGAATCTGAATCTACAGAACAATGACCCAAATATGAAAAATTGCCGATACTCGTTCACCATGGAAGATGTAAAGGCACCAACATAGTCCCTTGTGAATCCTTTTCTGGATGTCATGAATTGTTAAAAAAGATAGGCATAATAATCCTCAATCTGTAGATATAATAATCCTCAATCTTACTTTTTCTTAGATACAGTAAGCTTTCTGTAATCTTCCACATTTTTTAAAAAGTTCTCCCTGTTTATGTTAACCCAAGTTAGTATGTCTTAGTTGCAATTAGAAAAAAAACAACCAACCTTAACTGATAAAAACCTTGCCTCTTGAAAAACTAGCTCAATATATATTGAGCACTTTAAAATTCTATACTTCAAAGACTCTGTGTAGTGGGCATGATAGTGCATGCCTGTAATCCCAGTTCTTGGGAGGCTTAGACAGGAGAATTGCAGGTTTGAGGCCAGTCTCAGCAACTTAAGGAGACCCTGTTTCAAAATGAAAAATAAAATAGGGCTGAAGGTGTGGCTCAGAGGTAGAATGTCCCTGGGTTCAATTCTCTGTGTAAATAAATATGACTTTGTACTCCACTAGGTTATAGATTTTTTCTGCTTGATATGAAGTACATTTTTCTCTACATGTGAGCTTTTTCCAAGCACAAACCCCAAGGTTGGAATGGAGCAATTGATCTTGTAATTTATCCAATAATCAGCATCTTACCTTTAGTTAGCCTTTCTTTTCCCCTAAGAGGGAATGACTAGAGATTTGGTCCAAAAGTTCAAGCCAAAATCCTTTTATTATTTGCTTTAAACTGTACAGAAAACTCCCCCAAAGATTCATCAGCCTGAAATAGTTCTTTCATCTGATTGTTTGGTATCTGCATGTGTTAGTCAACTTTCCATCACTGTGACAAAATACTTAAGATAAACAACTTCAAAGGAGGAAAGGTTTATTTTGGCTCAGAGTTTTGGAGATTTCAGTTCATGGCCACTTGGTCCTATTGCCTTTGGGCCTGTGGCAAGGCAGACCATCATGGCACGAGTGTGGTGAAGGAAACTGCCCACCTCATGGAAGCCAGGAAGCCCAAGAAAGAGAAAGGAAGGGGCCAGGGTCCCAATATCCCTTCCAGGTACACCCCTGATGACCTAACTTTCTCCCAATAGGCCACACCCCCCTAAAGGTCCAACCATCTCCCAATATCACCACAAACTGGGGACCAAGCCTGCAACTGCAACACATGGGCCTTTGGGGGCATTTAATATTCAAACCATAGCACTGGATGAAAGTAAAATCCTAGAGTGAAGGTAGGAGTTGAAGTCAGAATATTTTAGTGATACATGCATATCCATGTTTATAGCAGCACAATTAACAATAGCCAAATCATGGAACCAGCCTAGGTGTCCATCAACAGATGAATGGATTATAAAACTGGAGGATATACACACAATGGAATTTTACTCAGCCATAAAGAAGAATAAAATCATATCATTTGCAGGAAAATGGATGGATCTAAAGAATCTTATGCTAAGTGAGATTAATCAGTCACAGAAAGTGAAGGGTCATATGCTTTCTCTCATATATGGAAGGTAGGGAGAAATTGGGGTACAAGAGGAAGTACAAATTAAAGAGGAGATACCCCAGTGGAGCAATGGGAGGCAGTGTGTGTGTGTGTTTGGGGGGAGACTTGAAGTAAACACTTCAAATGATGCTATGTATGTATACAAAATTATCAGTGCCAATCTCAATATCATGTACAGGGAAGGGGAGGGAGTGGAGTGGGATCTGAGGTGAAACTTAAAAAATGAGATGTGCATGTATGTTCCTATCACTTTGAACATCATTATGACATGTGATTACAATTCACCAATAAAAGTACATTAAAATTTTTTTAAAAATTTGAAAAAGAAAATGCAAAATGCTACTTGAAGAGAATAATTTGTCACGTGTTACTATCCTTTATTATTATTTCATCATAATGACATAACACAGTCAAAGAGAAGTTCTGGCCTATGGTATATAGGTAGATGTGCTACATATGACTCTTTCCTGCAGAATGGATTTGGAGTTGATGGTTGGAATCCAAGTAGCCATCTTGTGCCCATGAGGAGAGTAGAGCAGCAAGAAAGAAAGATTCTGAGTCCATGATGGCTTCACAAAGCTGCTCTGCAGCCCTGGGCTTCCAAACTTGGTTATATACATAAAAGAAAAATAAATTCCTATCTTGTTTAAACTTTTGTTGTGCAAATGTTCTGTCATTCACAAACACCGTATTCTAGATACATGCCACGAGGAGTGCTTTCACCCCTCCCCCAGCTCTCCCCATCTAAGCACACTTCCCTCAGTCCCGTTAGGGCATTTCAAATATGCCACAGAATGAATGTGCTTAACAAGAACAAAAAATGAGATGCACATATTAAATATCGAACACACTCATTGCATCTAGTCTGTTGACATTCGTAGAGGCTCAGATTGAGCCTCTCCTCACCCACACCTGTGGAAGCTGCATTCCCTGCCTGACCAGGCTTCTCTGCACCTGCCACACACTTTACAGGTCTCCCAATACTCTCTGGAAGGCTCCATCTTTACTCTTCAGAGTCATACAGACATGAATCCTAACTCTTCTCTTTGGCCTTGGACAACTAATAGAGCCTCTCATTATCTCAGTTTGCTTATCTATATAGTGGGATTAATCTCCTAAAGTCAGAAGGACTGGATAAGGCAGTACAGGCAAAGTTCTTGGTACCTGGTGAACCATGGGACCTCAGACTGCACTGGTTGAAATTACGACTGCTATTGCACTCCAGAGGAGAAGACCTGAAAGTCCCAGAGACCTTGTTGAGGAAACGCTCTGCTGTCTGAGCAGATGAGTAGATGGGGCTTCTCTGGAGCCGCGTCTAACTATCAGCATAAAATCAAGCTCTAGACTAGTAGGTGCCATAACCTTTCATCTCAATTCCTCATCCATTTAGCTCAAAATACCTCTGCATCTAGTAGAGTCAGTTCTCTCCATCGAGTCCAGAGGACATCAGCACCGAGAAACACTGGGTACCAACGCGGGTTTATTCCTTCTTCGTCTCCATTGCACCCCAGTGGCTCTGTCTTCTGGCTCATCAGTCTCTACCTGGTCCTCACTACCAGCCAAAAGTACAACTGTAAAGAGGCCAAAAGTCATCCACGTGGCTGGAGTGGCGGTGAAGGTCATGTGATTTCCTCAGCCTTCAAGAACATTCTTAGACTTCCTGAAATGAGGAACTTGCCTGCAATATTTTATCAATGTGTCACATGTTTTTGTGGTTTTGTTTGTTTTTGTTTTTGTTGTTTTATGATGCTAGGGAGTGAACTCAGCGGCATTCTACCTCCAAGCTATACCCCAGCCCTATTTTATTCCTTATTTGGGGTCTCACTAAGTTGCTGAGGGCCTCACTAAATTGCTGAGGCTGGTCTCAAACCTATGATCCTCTTGTCTCATCCTCCCAAGCACTGGGATTATAGGCATGTGACACCATGTCTGGCCTTTTGTTGTTTTTAAGTGCACTTAAATTTCTCTTGGTATCTTATAGAATAATCTGCAGAGATTTGCTTTATTACAGTACTTTTTATAACAATCATCCCTGAAACTGTACGAAAGCCAAGGCAAGCAATTCTGGTCAGTTTAAAATGATGATGGCAGAGAACTGAGGATTTGAGAGATTCAAACTCCATGAATGTTTTTTCTTAAGGAAGAACAGCACCATTCAGTCCTCATTCGACAATGTCTCCTGGTGGCTTTGAACCACCTCCTTCTCAGTGTTCTCTGATTGGGGCAAATTTACCGGGAAAATGAGATCCCAGTGCCCACACTTTCCTTTTTTGATATCTCTGGAGCCTTATTTGTATCTCTATGTCAACAGAGTGAAGAAAAGATACAGTTTCATTTGGAGCAGGCCACAGTGACTGCAGTGCTTCTTTTTTTTTTTAAATTTTATTTATTTATTTATTTATTTATTTATTTATTTATTTATTTTGCGGTGCCGGGGATTGAACCCAGGGGCGTTCTACCTATTTTTTATACTTTATTTTGAAACCGTGTCTCACGAAGTTGCGGAGGGCCTCACTAAGTAGAGAGAGAGAGAGAGAGAGAGAGAGAGAGAGAGCTGAGGCTGGCCACGAACCCGGATGCTCTGGTCTCCACCTCCCAAAGTACTGGGATTACAAGCGTGTGCCACCACGCCCGGCTCTGCAGTGCTTCTTAATTAGTGTCTACGACCAGTGAGCGATGTTTAGATTTCATTCCACACCTTCTCGGCTGCTGTGGGGTGTACCAGCTGCCTTTAACCTCTCAGGACCCAGTGCACAAACCCAAAGTTCTGCTATGAGCACAAATGTCTGAGAGTGGGCATTTATTTATTTTCTGTTTAGGAAACAATTTTCCTGCATCTCTGCCATTAAAAATAAATAAGCACGTAAATAAATATCCAAACAAAACACAACAGCTCAAAAGCTGATTAGCTCACTTCCAACTAAATTAAAGGCTTAGCACATATGGAAGTGGCACCTCTTTTGGTCCAAGAAAATAGTGCACTTCTTTTAGAAATAATAAACTCATTTCTAAAAGCCACTTTGAAGACCAACATACCCATGACAAAGAAGCCTATGATTTCTGGTAACGAGGTCATTTTTTTTTCTGCTGGCCAAGCTCCACATACTCCATTTCTTTTAAAAGCATGCTCCTAACCAGATGTGGTGGTACATGCCTATAATCCCGGTACTTGGGAGGCTGAGACAGGAGGATCGCAGGTTGGAGGTCAGCCTCAGTAGCTTAGTGAGGCCCTGTTTCAAAATAAAAAATAAAAATAGGGCTGGGAGTGTAGCTTGGAGGTGGAATGCCCCCCAGGTTCCATCTCCAGTACCACAAAAGAAAAATAAATAAAGAGCATGCTCCCTAATGGTCTCCTAGTGCATCTCGTCTTTCCCTCAATGTACGAGTAGGCCTATCTGCTGGCAGCGCTTACTCATGCCCACCCAGGTGGGTTCCCTCACTCCAATGCTTAGGGTACGGGATACATGGCTCTTGTCAAGGTTATGTGGAACTGGACACTGGTAGTGAGAAAATGCCAGAACTTAACCAGGAACCCCAGCTGCTCATCATTTTGATGACTTGACCATCTTATCATCCTAGCACCCAGTATAGATTTTGGCATGCAGTGGGTGTTCCACAAATGACTGTTTAACTACAGCAGCACATGCATGCATGTTTATCATCTACCAGGCACCGTTCCACGAGCTTTGCAAATATTAATCACTTCATCCATGCACCAGCTCTGTGGAGCGACTATTGCTATTGTTGCTCCATTTTAGAGAAGAGGAAACTATAACATGAAGAAGCAAAGCAACTGGGTCTTTTCTTTCTTTCTTTCCTTTTTTTTTTTTTTGTAGGATTGGGGATTGAACCCAGGAGCCTTCTCCCTCTGAGCCACACCCCCAATCCTTTTTATTTATTTTCTTTATTTTGAAATAAGGTCTTGCTAAATTGCTGAAGCTGATCTTGAACCTGTGGTTCTTAGTCTCAGCCTCCAAGTACTGGGATTACAGGCATGTGCTACCATGCCTGGCTGCACCTGGCTCTTAAATGGCAGAGTTGGGATTTAAACCCAGAAATTCCAAAGAATATGATCTTGACTGCTCCAGTACACTTCCTCTTTCTGCCCACACCCCAAACCCAGGTTTTAGCTGCCTCACATAACTAGGTGGCCCTGAGGTTCCTCTGTAGCCTCTGTAGAGTGTGATTCTAGTCTACGATTCTTTTTTTTTTTTTTTTTTTTTTGCAGTACTGGGGATTGAACCCAGGGGCATTCTACCTCCAAGCTACAACCCCAGCTCTATTTTTTATTCTTTATTTTGAAACAAGGTCTCACTAAGTTGCGGAGGGCCTCACTAAGTAGCCGAGGCTGGCTGTGAACCTGCGATCCTCCTGTCTCAGCCTCCCAAGTACTGGGATTACAGCACGTGTCACCATGCCTGGCTTAGTCTATGATTCTCAGATAACCAATGGGACACCCCAAATCTTCTATTACCTGCCCATCTCCCAAATGATCCTAGGTCTCAAACTCCTAATAAGGGTGCATAAAGGACGTGAAACCAGGGTTCCATGCTCTTCTTCCAAAAGGAGGAGGTTTCTATGAAAATACAACTATTAGGATGAACAAGAAAACTGCACATGGTACCAATTCTTCCAATATCCTTTTAAAAGATAATTAGGTCATTATAACAATTCCTAGAATTTTAGTCAATGGCTACACCTCCCTAATGATGACCCAGCACAGATAGCCGGGGATATGACAGCACAAAGGGTGCCTCATGCAGTGCGACATACCAGAAGGTGTAAGGTCAGTCCTAAACCAGGAACCCAAGAGGTGCCAGGCAGTCCCAACATGGAAGTGAGGAAGTCGAGGCTGTAAACACGTGTGTGCTTTCCAAGAAGCTAGACTACAAAGGAACGCAGAGGGTCAATGGCAAAAACCGGGCACAGCCAGGGAGAAGGATGCTTTAAGATAAGGAAAAAACATGTCCATAGATTGCAAAAAAGTAACCTGTTGCTAGTGAGAGATGAAGAGATGATAGTGGGAAGTAGGAAACACCAGACAGAAGAGACAGAAAGGGAGAGGGCCAGAGATCCGGAGCACAATGTAAGTCTGGTCCTAATTAGAAGGAGGGTGTGGGATGGAGAGGAATAATCTTGGAGAGAAAGAAGGACATCTTTTCCTTTCACAAAAAATGAAGCGAGAACAGGTGCCACATGGCCTCGCTAACTCATCAGCTCTTCAGGTAGCAGGGGATAAAAAACAGAAACCATTTTTGAGAAGCCCACTTACCCCAAAAATGGAAAAGCTAACTGAAAAAATGTTAGTGGCTACTGTTGGGGATATAAAAATGGGGTGCCAATGGCTATGTGCAGGTATTCATGGATAGCAGCAGAGAAGTAAGGGAAGGAACTCAAAAGGCCGATGCTCCCCTCAATCAAACATCCAAGTCCTAAAAGAAAATATGTGTGACCGTGTGTGGTGGCACATGCCTGTAATCCCAGTACTTGAGAGGCTGAGACAGGAGGACCACAGGTTCAAGGCCAGCCTCAGCAACTTAACAAGGCTCTCAGCAACTTGGTGAGACCCTGTTTCAAAATTTAAGAAATAAAATAGGGCTGGGGTTGTAGGTTGGATATAGAACACCCCTTAGTTCAATCCTCAGTACCAAAATAAAACATTAAGAGAATAAATGTGCAAAACAGAAAGCAGAGAGCCACTTTCCATCCTATCCCATGAACTTGTATTAAATACCTTTACATCCCAGGCCCAGGTGCTAGGAATACAGCAATGAACCAAAGTCCCACTGTTTTAGGAGTTTTATTCTGTTTTCAAATTCATCAAGAAAAGTCTGACCTCAGACCATCAGCCCTAGTTGCCTATTCTGTCTTCTTCCACCCCAGAGACCACCGTACCACGTGAGAATGGCTACATCTGCTAGGAAGAAACAAACGAAAGTGAAAGAGACAGAACGTTTGCCCCAATGGTGAAAGCAGAACCAGGGAAAGCCACCTGCTTCAGCAAGGGAGGAAGAGAGAAAGCGTCCCCACCGAGTGACGGCCTGGCTGGGCGGGAGACACAGGGGAGGGATGTAGCTGGGCCTCATTCCTGGACAGTGGTCCTGATGCGAGTGCCCTGTCTTGCCGCAGGAATCCAAGGGAGATGCGTCAGAGTCCACTCCCAAGCATTCTGGGACCTGAACCCAGCACAGCAAGTGCAGAAGCCTCAGGAGTAGTCAGTTAAATAACCTAAAATGGATCAACCCATTAAAATTCTTTTCTTTGGTGGAAGAGAGGAGTTGGAAGAAAGAAGAGAGAATCCATGGATCTCCCAGCTCTCGGGAATCAAAATTCAAAATTCACTTCCATTTTATTTCTTTTTCCTGTTAACCCATGTATTTAAACATTCTTACCCATGGCCCACAAAAGCTTCTCATCGAGACTTCAGTAGGCCATCTCTCCAATTCCTATCACTATTCTTGTATTTTCTCATTCAACCAGCAAGATGGGCAGTCTGGACCTTTTAAATATCCATTGAGCGTCTTTCAGTTCTGTTACTCAGTTTTTTAAAAACAGAATCCACACAACAGTACGATAAAATGTTTTAAGTTGAAATAGAAGATTGCCCATTTTTTTATCCTATCCTTAGGTTCCTAAACCATCATTTAAAAGAAATGGAATTTGTCTTTGATGTCATTAATGATCATGACTCAGTCTATCTTTTTCTGTCTTGATCTATAGTTTGTTGAGTGTTCATTTTATAAACCATGCATGGTTTTCTTGTTGCCTCCAGATCTTAGCTCGAACTGTACTTTTCCTTTATCTTTGCTTCAAAAGCAGCCCACATGAACTGTCTTCTTTCTTCTCTACCTACTTCCTCAGTCCCTTCTCCCATCCCACCTCTTCTGTCCAGCATCACCCCAACTCCAGCCCATGGGGCTCTCCTTTACCTGAAATTTTCCAGTGCCTACTATTAGTAGCTCTCTCTAAAGTTTAACATTTACAGTCATGTGTATATGCCTTGCTTCCTCTGATAAATTATAATTTCATTAAAAAAGTCCTTGGCAATATTATGTTAAATGAAATAAGCCAAGTACAAAAAGACAAATACCACATGTTCTCACTCATATGTGAAAGCTGAGAAAGTTGATTTTATAGAAATAGTGAGCAGAATAGTTTTCATTAGAGACTAGGAAGGGGACAGGGTGGAGGGATGGGGAAATCAGATAACTGGTACCAAAGACAGAGAGGAGGAATAAGTTCTAGTATTCTGTAGCACAACAGGGAGAGGATAGTTTACATTCCAGTCAGCATTCTTACCACTATAATCTAAAAGATTGACCATGTAACTTAGAGGAAAGAAGATTTATTTTCTTAGGGTTTCAGGTTCAGTCCATATGAGGCCGGGGACTTTGGATCTCAGGGCATGGCAGTGGGAGGCAGAGAGAGGGAGAGCACGTGGGCTGTGCTCCTCACATCATGGAGGCCAGACACAAGAGAGAGAGCAGGAGGTGGAGGAACCAAGGCCCAAGGCCACACCCCCAGGAATCCACCCCTGCAGCCATACCAGCTCAGGTTACCACCAGCTCAGGATAAATCACAATAATGGATTTATCCACTGCTGGGATTACAACCCTCATGACTCCATTACATCAACTCCAAACATTAATAAATGAGCTCTTTAGGGGATATTTCATGTCTAACTATAACAGTTTATAATGATTTATTACATCTTTTTTTATTTTTTTGCGGTACCAGGGATTGAACCCAGGGGCGTTCTACCTCCGCGCTACACCCCCGGCCCTATTTTTTATACTTTATTTTGAAACCGGGTCTCACGAAGTTGCAGAGGGCCTCACTAAGTAGAGAGAGAGAGAGAGAGAGAGACAGGGAGAGAGAGAGAGAGAGAGAGAGCTGAGGCTGGCCGCGAACCCGGATCCTCCGGTCTCCGCGTCCCAAAGTACTGGAATTACAAGCGTGCGCCACCACGCCCGGCTTATTATTACATCTTTTATAATGTAGTAGAAAAGTTCAAAGGCTCCTAACCAAAAGAAATGATAAATGGTTAAGGACATGGAAAGACTATTGCCCTGTTTTGATAATTACACATTGTGTGTATTATCAAATCATCACATTGCACCCCATAAGTACATATAATTAAAAATAAAAATAATAAAATAATTTTAAATAATAAAAAGGAAAGTTGGGCATGGTGGTGCATGCCTGTAATCCTAGTACTTGGGAGTAGGAAGACAGGAGGATCACAGGTTCGAGGCCAGTCTCAGCAACTAAGCGAGACCCTCAGCAACTTAGTTTGACCTTGTTTCGAAATAAAAAATAAATAAATAAAATAGGACTGGGATGTGACTCATAGTCAGAATGCCCCTGGGTTCAGTTCCCAGTACCACAAAAAATAACTAAAATAAGAAAATAAAAGAAAATCCCAACTGAAGAATCTACTTTTTTTAAATAAAAAGGCCCTTGTCAGATCCAAAATATTTAATACAGCATCTCGCATATATTTAGTATGAAATGATCATTTAATATTAAAAACAACTTATACAGCATTTAATTTATGGAGGATTTAGGCAGGTGGTTTCTGTATATTGACTGATTAATGGCTTGACTGACTCATTCAAAGTATTGCTCACCTTTATAAAAAAACAATTTGGGGTTCAGTATAAAAGGCCTTCAATAAATGACACAGATCACCACCACCAGCCTGCTCCATCATGGCACGTCTTTAGGTAAATGACAGGAAGACGTGTACCTTTTTGCTGCACAGGTGCGGAGTCCGAGGTTAAATGTCCTCCTCCATCTATAACATACACAACGAAACAAATAGAGAAACAAATAATAGGGAAGTAAGTTATAGACGGTCCTTTAGAAGTCAATTTCATCTGTGCATCTAACCATAAAAGCAGCATCTGCTCTGCTAAATACAGGTGTTTTATATCCTTGTCATTAATTGGAGGGGACATTATGTCATCATACATCAACAGTTAAGGTTGGTTAAAGTGCCACTTATCTCAGGTGCTGTCATTAATCAGGTGCTTTTCAGCTTGGTGACTCCAGAGGCTTGGCTCGAAGCTGGTCTTGGTGAATGGGTTTTCCCTATAGGTTTGAGGTGTCTTTTTATTATCATTTTGAACGAAAACCTTGGGACCCAGACATAAGTGGCCATTAAGGAACTGTTCCGATGCTTCAGAGAAGAGAAACATTCCCCCGCGCACACACACGCACACTTTTGTTCCCCCACTCTCCACGCCTCCACCAAAGAGCCACAGCGGGGAGGAAGGTGCCTCAGCACAAGCTGTCGTCTCATTGTGGTTTAACCCATTAATGGATCTCAGCGAACCAGCTACAGCACATCTGGTGCTACCCAGAGATGGAAAGCAGCGGAGGCCTGCGTAAGGCAGCTCCTCTTTCTATCCGACACTCATCAAAGGCCTTCCTAGTCACCCCTAATCCATACAGGCTTCCCAAAGGCAGTCAATGCTTTCCCTGAATAACGTATGCCCCTTGTCCCATTCCCGTGAGGCTACTGGAAGCAGCAGAAGTTGTAAGGGACAATAATGGTAGTTTTAAAATACAGTGGCCTTATGCCAGGCGTGGTGGTACACGCCTGTCATCCCAGTACTTGGAAGACTGAGACAGGAGGATCGCAGGTTGGAGGCCAGATTCAGCAATGTAGTGAGACTTTCAGCAACCTAGTGAGACACTGTTTCAAAACACAAAAAAGGGCTCAGGGTGTAGCTCGGAGGTAGAATACCCCTGAGTTCAATCCCCAGTGCCACACCAAAAAAAAAAAAAAGCAAAGTTGCCCCCAAAGGTTTCTACCCCCTGAGTGTGTGCACTCTGAATAATTTGGGGAGCTGAGACTAGGATAGATTTTAATCCCATGATTAGGTTATATGAGACAGTTAACTTCTAGGAAGACGTGATGTGATCACATAAGCCTTTTTCTTTTTCTTTCCCTTTCCCTTTTTCTTTTTTCTTTCTTTCTTTTTTTGTGGTACTAGTGATTGAAACCAAGGGCATTCTACCTCTTAACTACACCCCCAGCCTTATTATTTTTTGAAAGAGGGTCTCACTAAATTACTGAGGGCCTGGCTAAGTTGCTGAGGCTGGTCTCAAACCTGCGATTCTCCTGTCTCAGTCTCCAAAATACTGGGATGGCAGGCATGCACCACCATGCCCGGCTCACATAAAGCCTTTAAATGTGGGCCCAGAAGCCACAGACAGAGGAAGTCTAAGAGTTGAGGCACAACAAGAATTCGATCCATCATCTCTGGGTCAAAGAGGGAGAGAGGCATGTGGCAAAGAATGTGGGCTATTCCATATACCTGGTAGCAGACAGAGAGGAAATTGAGGCCCTCAGTCCTACAACTCAAAGAACCTGAATTCTGCCAAGAGCAAGAATGATCTTGGGTATCAGTTTCCCAGGCCTGCTGTAGCAGTGTACCACACACTGGGCAACTTCAACAGCAGAAACGCCTTGTCTCCCAGTTCTGGAAGCTAGCGGTATTGGCAGGGTTGTTTTTTCTTATTTTTTTCTGGGGCTGAGGCCTGTTCCAGGAAGACATAGCCTACGCCTTCTGTCATGTCTCCTCATATCATCTTCTCTCTCGTGTGTGTCTCTGTGCTGTACCTCCCCCTTTGATAAAGACAGCAGTCATATTGGAGTAGGGCCCCTTTAATGACCTTTTTCAACTTAATTATCTCTGTAAAGACCCTATGCCCAAGCAAGATCAAATCAGAAATCTTGGGGGTTAGATCTTCAACATGTGAATTTGGGGTTTGTGGGACCCATCACAGCTTACAGGAGGATTTTCCCCAGAGCCTCAAGATGAGGACCCAGTATGGCCTTGTGATACCTTGAGCAGAGAAGCCAGTGTGCCGGGCCTGCACGTCTAACTCACCAAACTCGGAGCTCATACATGGTGTTGTGTTAAGCTGCAATGTTTGTGACAATTTGTTGGGCATCAATACAAAACTAATAGTGCCAGAGCCCGGTGACAACAGGGAGATTGGTGGGGCATGGAGGGGCTGGTCACACAGAATCTTGAAGACAATGGTGAAAAGATTTGATCTGTGTCTGAGAACAATGAGAAGCCGTCGATGGGATTAGGGTCAGAATGACATGATCATATTTTATTTCTCCTTGAGTTCTAGAATGCTTTCTGCTCCTTGATCTTTCCCTCCCCTTGCAAATGCTAATTCACAGGTGTGATGCTGCAGGAAAGATGGGCATGTCCTTTACCCACTTCAATCCCCAGAGCCCACTGTAAAGGAAGAAGGAGAAAGAGGAGGAGGAGGAGAACACGATGAAGATAAATTCCATGTTTTTTTTAGGAGTCCAGTTACTATTCTAAAGTTTTAGGTGCGCTTTCATGTTTACATCTCACAACAAACCTCTAATTGCACTATTTTATTGATGATGGATTGAGATGTCCCATTTTTAGTATCGTCCCCAAGGCCATCAATTCAGAAGGGTGTCACTGGGACTTGAATCCAAAACTGGTGGACTCCAAAGCTCATTCATTAAATTCATTGCACAGAACCATCCCCCATTCTGCCTTTGCCAGGGCTGTTTTAATGTAACCTGGTAGCCGGGCGTGGTGGCGCACGCTTGTAATCCCAGTACTTTGAGAGGCGGAGACCAGAGGATCCAGGTTCGCGGCCAGCCTCAGCTCTCTCTCTCCCTCCCTCTCTCTCTCTCTCTCTCTCTCTCTCTCTCTCTCTCTCCTTAGTGAGGCCCTCCGCAACTTCGTGAGACCCGGTTTCAAAATAAAGTATAAAAAAATAGGGCCGGGGGTGTAGTGCAGAGGTAGAACGCCCCTGGGTTCAATCCCCGGTACCGCAAAAAAAAAAAAAAATGTAACCTGGTATATCTTGTCCATGGTATATCTTGTCCATGCCCTACGAGGGTCTTATGAATTAGGAAGAACAGGTCTGAGTACATAGAACAGGATGCATTGGCAGTAAGAGTCAGGTGAATCCACCCAATTGAAGACAAGCAGGAGAACTTGCACAAGAGCCCAGTAACTTGACTGGCAGGTCTCCTTCATTCTTGTCCCTTTTTCTACTTGAATTATCAGTGCCTGAGACCCGGAGCATCAGAGAGGACAACAATTTATCCCTGCAGTTTTAAGGTGAGACAGTTTTTAAAACCCTTTTCAAGAACATCCAAGCTTGGAATTGTCTTCCGCATCACCTGGAGACATTGCGGTTTTCAACAGGTAGGAAATGAGGGGTGCAGAATGCACAGCTAGGAATAGATCCGCTGATCCATCTCAGGGCACCTGTGATGATCAGAAGAAGACATCCTGGTCACCGATCAACCTATCTGTAAACACTGTCCAAGAGAAGTGCAACTTAAACAGATCAAATGCCCTTAAGATAACAGCAGATATCCTATGCGCTGCATTCCTTCAGCGAATTACAAGCACTATGTATCTTATATGCTCCCCCAGAGGATTATTACATTTTATATCCTTTACTTTCTTTTAAAAAGAAGGATGTACTACTTTCCTGGTATTCATTTACATGCCTTTGATAAATTACTGCAACCAGATTACGGAGATAAAATAACCAGTCTATTAATTACCATGATTATTATTTAATGGAGAATGGGATTCTAGTCACAGTGTGTAGTAAGAAGAAAGCTTAGCAATGCATTATATAGATGTGGTATTTTATCTTAAAGAGTAAGATAAGTGTCCAGCCTGTGCCACAATACAGAGAATACGTTCATTAACTCTGCAAGATTTATATGTATAATCGACCATAATATTTTAACACTATTTGCTTGATTTGGCAGTACATGAAGAACAAGGAAAAACTGTAACTTCAATTAAATTGAGTAAATCCCTCAATAGAATACTTAAAGGCCAGGTCTCCCCAGCACTCGGGGATGCAGAGGGTCAGAGAGTGGCTCAAAAATAATTTTTAAAATTAAACAAAGTATTGTTCTAATTTGAATTCACTGGCAAATTTGTTTTTCAAAAGATAGAGGTTGGGAGGCGAACTTTCCCCACATCAATTATCCTTAAATATAATTAACCTCAAAAATAACCAAAAGTGTACTTTGGGGATCAATGTTGACTCTTTCTAATAAAGAAGGTTCGCTTCTGTTTTAGAGGAGAACGACTCCACCACCACCAGACATCTGACCTTGTCTCGCTTCCCTCAACTCTAAAACCGAGCATATTAGTTGCATTTGTTCTCATGGAATTATGCCGATTAAAACAGGGCTCTGCAAACTCGAGCAAAATCCGGCCAGCTGCCTGTTTTTGTATTGCCCTCAATATACGAACTATTTTTATGTATATTTTTGACTGGTTAGGGGAAAATCAAAATAGCAAATTTTGTGACATGTAAAAATTTTATAAACTCAAATGTCAGTGTTCATAAATAAAACTTTATTGGAAGGCAGCTTTGCTCATTCACTTACATATTGTCTGTGGCTGCCTTCGTGTTACAACCTCGGAGTATTTGGGACAGAGACCATATGGCCAGCCAAGACTAAAATATTTACTACCTGGCCTTTTACAGAAAAAGTGTGCTGATCCCTGGACATAAGAAGTAACATACGGATTCTCAAAGTTTGCTACACATTAGAATCACCTGGAGAGACTTAAAAAATCATTTGTCCATTGGTCACACACTGGACCAATTAAATGAGAATCCCTGGAGGTGGACTTCAGGCATCAATAACATGCAAACGTCCTGGGGGATTCCAGTGTGTAGACAGATTTGAGAACCAACAGACTTATGTGCTATGAAAGGTGTATAAACTTAACGCATAGTAAGTCCTGGATCGTTGTTAGCCGAACCAATTTTTTTAAAATCCTTTTTTTATTCCTCATTGTATTTCAGCAAAATGTTATTAAATATGTGCTGGGTGCATGCTATTTGCCTCTGTTCACTCTCTCTTTCCTTCCTACCCACCTCTCTTCTCACCTGCATAAAAGGGTGAAGAAAGAAAGAAAAAGCAAAGGAAGGAATAAAAGAAAGAAAAAACAAAGTTTGTGTGTTTTGAGTTTCTAAATACTCACATAGTCAGTATTTTATATTTTTGTTTGTTTGTTCCACAAATTTTCAATGCACAATATCAAGTTTTATGCAACATTTATAGTAGGTAAGGGCTCCAAAGATATGCTTTCAAAGTCCCAGAAAGGCCACCAATATTCCTGTAACCCTAACATACACTCAGGAAAAAAAAATCCTTTGACTCTCTGGGATTCTTGTGACTAGTCTTCTAACTGGCTTAATAGTAACCTTAAAATAATAAATGTATAGCATCTTCAAAAAGCAATAACTAAAGAGGACTCCTAAATGCACATGTGGCAGAACAAGCAAAGGAATTGATTGGGCTGGCTGTGATGGTGTATGACTATAATTCCAGTACTTGGGAGACTGAGACAGGAGCATCACAGGTTTGAGGATAGCCTCAGCAACTTAGCAAGACCCTGTTTCAAACCAATTAATCAATCAATAAATAAAAAAGGGCTGGGGGTGTAGCTTGGAAATAGAATGTCCCTAGGTTCAATCCCCAGTACAAGAAGAAAAAGAAGAGGAGGAAGAGGAGAAGGAGGAGGAGGAGGAGGAGGAGGAGGAGGAGGAGGAGGAGGAAGAGGAGGAGGAGGAAGAGAAGGAGAAGGAGGAGGAGGAGAAATTGATTGGATGAATCCGAATGCTCCATGTGGAAAAATAACAAAAGATACCAATTTCAAGAGGCCTGGGAGCCGGGCATGGTGGCGCACGCTTGTAATCCCAGTACTTGGGAGGCAAAGACTGAAGGATCTGGGTTCGCAGCCAGCCTCAGCTACTTAGAGAGGCCCTCCGCAACTTAGTGAGACTCGGTTTCAATAAAGGATAAAAAATAGGGCCAGGGGCATAGTTCGGAGGTAGAACGCCCCTGGGTTCAATCCCTGGTACCGCAAAAAAAAAAAAAAAAAAAGAGGCCTGGGATGTAGTTAATAAGAAATGGTGAGTGTACGCCAAGCATAATGGAGCCTGGCTCTGCTCTGAAAATTTACTCCTTTGTCACAAACAGTAAACATCCCCAATTCGCACCAGCAAGGATATGGACAGAGATACAGGTAAGACTAGGCCAGAGAGGTTTAGGGTAGGAGTTTTGAATTTTACTGCCAAGTTCACTTGTAGCTGTGTCAGTCACTAGCTACATGACTTTGGACGTGTTACTTACCTCTCAGTGCCTCAATTCACTCAGCTGTGACATGGGGGTAATCATTCCTATCCTCTAGAGTTGAAATCACTATTTTTATTTTTATTTTGGTATTGGGGATTAAACCCAGGGTCATTCTACCTCTGAGCTATACCCCAAGTCTTTTTTATATTTTATTTTGAAACAGGGTTTTGCTAAGTTGCTGAGGGCCTCACTAAATTGCTGAAGCTGGCCTTGAACCTTTGATCCTCCTGTCTCGCAGCCTCCCAAGTACTAGGATTAGAGGAGTGCACCACCATTCCCGGCTGAAGTTCTTATTTTATTAACACACATAAAGACTCTCTAAAACTGTATAAAGACTGGAGTTCCCCCCCTAATTCTTAGACTGTACATCTAAAAATGGTCTTCACAGCCTGCCTCACAGGCATTGAATCCCCATGACACAAACTTGTCTCCCATCCTCTTAAGTCCTCGCTGAGCACTTGCCTTTAATGACCAAATATGAACCCCTTGAAGGAAGGGATTATAATTATACAGATGCAGATACTCCCCCAAATTACATCACAGCCCTTTTCAAGAAAGCCTTGCACACTGGGAATTTGCTGTACATTAAAAATATATATATATATACCTCACTAAGGCCTTTAAATTCCTCGTGGATCTTCTGAGTAATAAACAGACCACAGTTTCTGTTTGCAATTTCCCACTACATTAGGCCAAGCTCAAGTGTATCTTTTGCAGCCTCCAATCTTGGAGTTGGTTATCACTCTTGAAAATGTATACTCCTGGTGGCATGTTTTCTCCAAAGCCAATGTTGTTTCATTCATATAAAGACTGCCTGTGCTGCATAACCCCCTATATTTTATCTCGGTATCCCCACACACATTTCCATCACTCCTGTGTCTTTTCTAGCAATCTCATCAACCATTTTTTTTTCGTTTTGTAAATTCCTTAGTGACCCAGCTCAGAGTAGCCCCATTCTACAAGGAGTCGTGGTGCTTTCTTTTTCTTTTTTTTTCCATTTTAAGACTTTGCTAAAGTAGATATTTGTCTAAGTGACATGCATTTTTTATACTTTTATTGTTGCATTATAGTCTTATAATCTCACATCATAGTGTAATTCACAGTGATGGTGACATACGTGCACACAGCACTTGGTGGCTTTTCCCCGGCTCCCTCCCCACCCCCTCTTCCCCATACAGGATATTGAGATTGGCATGGGTATTCTCACATGTGTACATAATGTCAATGGAAGTGTTTCCTTTGTTAATTCTCCCTCTCACCCCCCTCCCCTGGACCACCTCCCTCACTCCACTGGGGTTCCTCCTCCATTGTCTAAAGTTCCTTTTGTATCCCGATTACTCCCTGGCTTCCACATATGAGAGAAAACATAGGACCCTTCACTTTCTGTGACTGGCTAATCTCATTTAACATAAAGCTCTCCAGGTTCATCCATTTTCCTGCAAATGACATAGTTTTGCTCTTCTTTACTGCTGAGTATAATTCCATTGTGTGCATATCCCATAATTTTGCAATCCATTCATCTGTTGATGGATACCTTGCTTGGTTCCATAATTTGGCTATTGTGAATTGTGCTGCTGTAGACATGGATATGCATGTATCACTATAATATTCTGATTTCAGTCCCTTTGGGAAGATACTCAGGAGTGATATTTTAAATTTGGCTTCACCACCTGCATTCTTAGCAAGACCTCCATTTCCATAAGTGACTTCCTCCTGAACTCTGCTTTGTTAATTCTGTGAGGTTCAAAGGCACAAAATATTTTTCATACTTTACATGCATGAATTACGATCACTCAAGAATATTTTTCCAGCCAGACATGGTGGCTCACACCTGTAATCCCAGTACTTGGGGGAGGCTGAGACAGGAGGATTGCAAGTTTGAGGCCAGCCTCAGCAACTTAGCGAGACCCTGTTTCAAAAGAGAAATAATAAAATAAGGCTGAGGGTAAGACTCAGAAGTAGAATGTTCCTGGATTCAATCCCTAGTATAAAAAAAACAAAAAAGAATACTTTTTCCTATTAAATAAGCCAAATACAGTTCGGACAGTAAATATGTATGCTTTCATATTTCTTTAATATTTTCATTTTCTATCATAAATCTTCTTTACTTGCAAACTCATTCTCCCTTCTTGTTTTCACCTCTTACTGGATAAAATAAAGGGAAGGGGAAAATAAAACAAACTGGAATAACACAAAATAATGCAAAGAGAAGCCACATGGAAGCAGAAACCAGCTGGAAGTGAGCAGAAAGGCCTTGCCCTCTCCCTTCCTAATATTCATCTCTGCGGTGAGATACTGTACATTTCCATATGTCAGACTAATACTTTTCCCATCTCTAAAATTATATTCTATTCCTTATGTAAAGACTTATAAGAGGTTGACATTATGCAAATAAAGAATTTATGTGTGCATATATATTATATATGTATTATATATGTGCATATAATGTGTGTATATATATATATATATATATATATATATATATGTTATCCAAGAGGCTCTAACCTCTGTCTTGCACACTTTACTTGCTTAGTCAGTGTTAGTTTACTGATTTCTCTGTAACAAAACTCAGGGACCTTATCACCTGTCCAAAAAAACAAACAGAAGAGATTGGCAAATGTCCAAGAAATCCAATCACCTATTATTTTTATATATTACTGCCTCACAAATTACCCCCAACTTAGTTCAACATTCACCCTGACAAATACTAACCATGGTGCCTGAAGCCAGGCACTGCGTACACTCTAGAAGGCTCAGTGTTCTCGCCTGCATTATGAAGAAAACCAGGAAGTGGCTTGGAGGTTGAGTGAGGTAATAAATGAAAAGCTCTTATGAAATATGACACATAGTGAGAACTCAAAAGACATTTGCTGTTATTAACCAAGTATTGGCTCCTCAAAAAAACCCTACAAAATAAAAAACACCTCTGACCAGTCCAAAAATGAAAGAGAGAGAGAGAGAGAGAGAGAGAGAACAACTTTATGCCAATCTCAATAGCATGTATAGGGAAGGGGAGGGAAATAGGGAGAAACTCACCAAGTACTTTGTGCATATATGTCCCTATCACTCTATACTACATAATGATTTGAGATTACAATGCACCAATAAAAGTATATACAAAAGTGTATATTGCAACAAATATGATTATTTTTAAAAATATGAGAACTGTATGCTATTCTATTTTACCAAATTGGATATCCTAATAAAATGGATTATTCTCTAGGAAAATATAAATAATATACTTACTGAAGAAGGGTTAGAAAACCTGAATAAACCAAAACTATTAAAGAATTTAAATATAATAACTAAGACATGATCCCCACAAAAAGCTCATGATATTGTTTGGGGGGCACTCTCACCACCTTTAAAAATGGAAAATCAATATATTATTTCAATTTTACAGGCATGAAAAGATGAAACATACCAATTCATATTACAAACCTATTGTGATTTTATTACCAAAACTGTTAAGGCACAAAGAATATTGTAACCAATCCCACATATGCTTATCAGGTAAAAATGCTAAATAAAATATGAATAAATGAATCTCAGAGGTATAACAAAGGTTATATATTATTATCAAGTGGGGTCAACTTCAAGAAGGCAATGATGCTCCAATTTGGAAAATAGATCGACATAAGTTATCCTATTAATAGGACAAAGGAGACGATCCATATAACTATCATGATAGAAGGTAGAAGTAGATAATTGGGAGAAATTCACTATTAATTCTTAATTTCTTAAAAATTATTAATAAAACAGAATAGAGTTTTTCTGAACATTACCTTCTGGAGTATCTCTCCCTTACCAACTTTCCCAGTACAATCAGAAGCAATATAAGGATGTCAATCATCACCACTTCTTTTTTTGCAGAACTTGGGATTGAACCCCAGGGGCATCCTACCTCCCAGCTACACCCCAGCCCTGTTTTTATTCTTTATTTTTGAAGCAGGGTCTCACTAAGTTGCAGAGGGCCTCACAAAGTAGCTGAGGCTGGCTGCCAACCTGCCAGCCTCCCAAGTACTGGTATTACAAGCGTGCGCCACCACACCTGGCGGTCATCACCACTTCTATTTAAAATTATTTTTCAATTCCATTTAATGCAATTCAACCTAAAAACAAAATATTGGAGGAAAAAAAGGCCAGGAATTATAGATTTTATGGTTGCTTCCCTATGAAAGTTATTGGGGAGAAAGGAGATATATCTTAAAAATCCTTAGAACTAACATGTTGGTTAGTATTTAGCTTCTGGGTCATGGAAAAGCTCTACAAATTGCTGACACCTGATGTCTTTGCTGATTGGTTGGTTCTCAGGCTGCACCATTGGGTAAGTATTTTGAATTGTGGCTGCTAGTGAAAGATGTCATTAAGAAGATTGGCAATAAAATAATAAGTCAACAGCTTTTCTACTTATCGATTATAACCGGTTAAAAAATTCAATAACAATATGATCCTATTCACAGTGTAACCACAGGCATGGTGGCACATGGGAGATTGAGAGAGGAAGATCACAGGTTCACGGCTCAGCAACTTAGTGACACTCTGTTTCAAAACAAAGGCATACAATATCTAAGAATAAACTGGGGGGGACCCCACAGGATCTTTTTTTATACTGAGAGTCAAGAAGAGTTGAGAGTCATGTAAGAAGAGCTGAATATTTGAATACGGGGAAATTATATTCTGGTAGCAAGAATCCCTAATATTGCACAGATTTGCTGCAATTTATTCTATAAACGTAACCCAATCCTCCTGAAAATCCAATGGAATTTCATTTTGTAGCTTAATAAAATTCTGGTAGATACACATGCAAATCTGTTTTGAAGTAGAAGAATGATGCATTGGGATTTTCCTTAGCAGTTATCCAAATGTCTTATAAAGCCACAATACTTAAGTAATTTGACATTGGTGCCAACATAGACACATCAGGGAAATCAAGTAGAAAATCCAAATGCAGCCTATGTATATTTAAGAATTTAGTGAATGATAAAGATGACATTTCAAATCTGTGGGGGAAAGATAAATTATTCAATTAATAGCTGCAGAAAATACGATGACTAGTTTTTATAATCTTAAAGTTGGGAAAGACTTTCTAAAGATGACACTACAAGATGAAACTATAAAGGAAAATAAGGATACGTTTGACCTCCAAAAAAGAAATTCTACTGACAGAAATTAAAAAACCAAAAATAAACTAGGAAAGAAGGTTCCTAAAAGGAAGGGACCAGCCAGCTGGGCATCATGGCACATGCCTGTAGTCCCAGTACTTGGGAGGCTGAGACAGGCAGATTGCAGGTTTGAGGCCAGCCTCAGCAACTTAGCAAGGCCCTCAGCAAATTAGTAAGACCCTGTTTCAAATTAAAGAATAAAGCTGGGCTGGGGGTGTAGTGTAGCTCAGAGGTAGGATGCCCCTGGGTTTGGTTTTACACACACACACACACATACACACACACACACACACACACACACACACACACAGCGGGGTCCATTGTCTCTGGTTCATTATTCTATCCCTTGGTCCTGCCACATAACAGGCATTCAAATAAGTGGTTACATAAAGTGGTCTCGTAGGGAGAAAGGCAAAAACGAGCACCTCAATTTTAAAAGTGAGCAAAGATATGAATCAAAAAATAAAAACATGAAAGGTCAGTACAAAAGTTAAATTATTACAAATCTCACCAGTGATAAGTACAAATTAAAACAGTTGTTTGCCACTGTTCACTTGTTAGCATTGTTCTTACTACTCAGAGATGGCCAGTATGTGGGGAAATGGGCCCTCATCGACTGCTGGTATAAATTTATAAAACCTCTCCCATAAAAATATGTGTAATTTAATTCAAAGTCTTTAAAACTGAAGGCTTTTGACCTAGCAATTTCACTGTTGGGAATTTTCTAAAGAAATCATTAAACAAGGGTGCAAAGATACAGATGCAAGGATAATCTTTAAGCACTGTTCATAGGAGTGAACAACTAGAAACAAATGTTCAAAAACAGGGAATTTGTTTCATAAATCCAGGTCCACTTTTTCGATGGAATTCTGTTGAGCATGATTACATAATCATGTAGCTGTGCATTAATATCAAAAGAAATTCTTGATGTGCTTAGTTCAAGAGCCAATAACAAAGCCATATATGTAAATACATACCATTTTATGCACAGAAAAACATGGCAGATAAACACTGAAATTTCAAGAGTACTTTTATCAAGGTAGTTTAATTTTCTTCTTATTGACATTCTAGAATGAACTAACTAATCTCACTATGATTTGCTACTTCTATAATAAAAATGTTGATTTTTTAAAATAATATAAAATAGTACTTAGTACCCTGGAGAAAAACAATCTTTCTGTTCCTTCATTGAGACTTCCATCTCCTGAGCTTATTATTTTATCTTGGATGGCTTCTTTTCACTAGATCCTTATAATTTGCAAGCATTTGCTAGAGGGTAACGCTTAATTATTAAACAGTAATCTGTAAACTACCCTACCTTCTACCATATTCAGCTGCTACTCCCTTCCTCCCACTGTACCCCGTTACTCGACTTTCTTCCTTTTCTTCATAGCTTTCTATGTGAAATCATGTCAATTACGTATTCAATTACTTGTTTATTATTCATGTTTCTCCACCAGAATGTAACGTCTATGAGAGCAGGGACTTGAATCATTTACATTCAAAGCCATATGGCATTACTCAAGCCAACGACTGGTGAATGGTAGATGCTCAATAAAGAAGTACACTTTGAATGAATGAACACACGGGTTTGTTTTCCAAGAGCTAATTTAATGTGGGTGATCTTCGGCAGGATCCACGCTCTTTCCTGTGCCTTTGCCCTCTCTTGCTCCACTTCCTCAGTTGACGGCCAGGCTGCTCAAGCCTCTAAGATGGTCAGTTCATGTGTCCTCTTGACTGAAGTAAGGGATGCCCATGGAGCTGGTAAAACATCCTGTTTTGGTACGTCTATAAGAGTGTTTCTGGAAGAGATTGACATTGGAATTAGGAGACGAAGTATAGAGGTCCCTCTCAGCAATGGGGATGGGCACCATTTATTATTTATTTATTTATTCATTCATTCATTTAGTTTGTGGGACTTGGGATTGAACCCAGGGGCATTGCACCTCAAACTACATCTCCAGCCAGATTTTATGCATTTATTTTGAAACAGGGTCTCACTAGGTTGCTGAGAGTCTCACTACTTACTGAGGCTGTCCTTGAACCTGTGATCCTCCTGTCTAAAGGTCCAAGTGCTAGGATTACAGGCCTGAGTCACCAATTATTAAGACCTGAATAGAATGAAAAGGCTATGGGAGTATGAACTCACTTACAATTAGATCTTGAGCCCACCAAGCTAGGAGTGGATCCAACTTTTTGTAGCTTTTCTTCTTGAGCTTTTTGTAGCTTTTTCTTCTTGAGCTGGAACATCCATCTTCTACCCCCAGACTTTGGAACCTCTAACTCCTGGGCCTTCAAATATGGAGTAAATCACACCATTGGCTTTCTGGCTTTCCAGCTTGCAGGTGGCAGAGGGCAGGACTTCTTGACCTCCATAATGACATGAGCCAATTCCATAAATGAATAAATAGGTCGATCTCCTTTTGGTTCTGTTTCTCTAGAAAACCCTCATACAACCTCTATAGGTTGCATTCTGCCCATCTCCAGGAGACATTCTGCATTTGTTTCTCATGAAAACTTATTTTCAGGGCCATCAAAATTCTCACATAGATTTCCCTACTCTACCTGCTTATCCATAAGATCAAACAATTTTGTTGTCTACAAAACAGAAACTCTGGAGAAAAAATCATTGTCACTTGGTGACTTACAAAACTCAAAGTGAAAGATATGCTAGATATTTTAAGGCATATTGTCTGGGACACCTCTGTGTGCCCCCAAAATAGTTATTAAAAAACACAGTGCTTTCTAATACAGATAATCTAATTAATAATAGACATTATCACTAGCTAGCCATCCAACTCCTTAAATACCATTACCCCCGAGAAAGCTACAAAAAGTTGGATCCACTCCTAGCTCGGTGGGCTCAAGATCTAATTGTAAAATGTGAGATATTATTATCTGAACCTCTCAGGACTGCCTTGGCACTGGGAGGAAGGTTATTGCAATCTCCAGTTTAATCCTCCCCTATTTTTTCCCAGATATTTATAACACAGCTGTGGAAAGGTGCTCCTGGCAGGAAGTTGGCATACAATTTCTTAGGCTGGGAGCAAATTTCTGATTCAAATTGGGGAGGGGGAATGCAAATGGATGAATTTGATCAATTTTATGGCTGGAAAAGAACACAGAAGAGTTCAAGATCAGGTCTAGATAGCACTGAGCGATGCCAGAGAACAGATAATTATCTGAATTACCCAAGTCCCAAGACCCTGCTTCTTCTTTAGTTTTCCAAGTAACCCAAGCCAAAGCTAATTTCCCCTTATGCATGGAATTATTGAGCACTTAGAGGGAGGCCTACCTGAAGACACTGCCTAGAAGATTATCACCAAGCACAGGCATGACTTTGTAGATCTTAAAAGCTTTTAGAGCCGGGCGTGGTGGCGTACGCTTGTAATCCCAGTACTTGGGAGGCGGAGACCGGAGGATCCGGGTTTGCGGCCAGCCTCAGCTACTTAGTGAGGCCCTCCGCAACTTAGTGAGACCTGGTTTCAAAATAAAGTATAAAAAATAGGGCCGGGGGTATAACTCGGAGGTAGAATGCCCCTGGGTTCAATCCCCGGTACAGCAAAATAAATAAATAAATAAAAATAAAAGCTTTTAGTACTTAAATAAAGCATTTTCATTTGTAACAGACTAACCCTTGTTCTTTCTTTTTAGGGGTAGGATTGAGTGTAATTACATACTATGTGGTTTTCATAATCAAAAAACATATCACAGAGATATATTTAAAGCCCTTTAGGAAAGAGAGTGGAGGTACTTATGGGATATCTGAGACTACCTGGGTGAAGAGAAAACAGATAACTTGAGACTGGAAGACTTAACTATTTATTGAGCTGAGAAGGACACCAGTCAACTTTGTTCTACAAGTGGAATCAGAAACTAGGCTCTACTGCTCAGGAATACCAATTAATGGAACAGTTTAAAAGGGAAGGCAGGCCTTGACATCTGCAAAGATCACCCATCAGCCTCTGGCGGGCTGGAGGGAGGCTGGAGAGCGGCTGGCTGGCAGTGACAGCATCCTCCACTCAGGCCACACAGCCAGCAGCGCCGTGTCTACTCTGCGGTCACCACGGCATCCGGTAGACGTCATCTCCTCTGATCCCCACATTTATCCTTAGAAAGGAGCACGCAAAATATGGCTTCTCTGGGACATCGAATCTGCTTAGCAACTGGCTTGAGGAGGTCTTCAAATAAAGCAAATCAGTCAGAAACATGGGCTGGGGTAAGGAGCAAGACTGCAACGTCTTAAAATTTTAAGATCCTCATGAACATATAAATGTTGTACATATGTATTTCTGCAGCCTACAGTAGTATTTTACAGAGCAGGTAATAAGTGCTACTCTGCTGCAAGTAACTAGTAATATTTATTGAGCATTTACATTTGCCATGCAATTTTTCTGAGCTTATCACATATATTACCTTATTTTATTCTCACAATTACCCTGAAAGACAGTCAATAAATATCAATTGAATTAATGGCCAAACTTAAGTCAATTAAAAAGCACTCGATGATATTACTCTCTCCCTTCACAAATATAATAACATCATGACCTTCATTTGACTCCTATGAGGAAGTATCTAGATGAAAGACCAGTCTGACTGCAGCATAGAAATTAGGCTTATAAAGGAAAGAACTTTTTAACTTTATTTTGTTGTGTGTGTGGTTTCATCAAATTCTTTTAATATACTTTTATTAGTGAATTGTAGTCTCACATCATAATGAAGTTCAGAGTGACGGGGACATACATGCACACAGCACTTGATGAGCCACCCCCTGGCTCCCTCTGCAGATGATGCTAAAGCTCAGGCAAGATATGATGAAGATCTAAACTAAGGATGTGTTAATGGAGTTGAAGAAGAGACAATATCAAGTCACATGGCCCTGGTGATAGGTTGGATAAAGACAGGGAAAGAAAGGAAGCAAGGATGGTGACAGGGATCTGATCAGAATAACTAAGGAAACTTATTGTGATTAAGAGAAATGAAGGAAGATGGTGCTTGTGAGGATAGGGATGTTGACTTCCATTTAGGAAGAGTTGACTCAAAGTATCCACTGAGCACCCTGATGCTAATGCCTGCTTGAGTAAAAAATATTTGAGCCTGACATTTCAGGTTGAGATCTGAGATGGAAATCATCAGTTTCCACCAATCTGACTTGGGAGTCATCCACTGAGAAGGAGTAGTGAAACCATGGAAATGTTTGTGACCACCCAAGCTACGTGGTTTGGACTTTGTCCCATAGTTAGGAGCCACACCTTACCTACTTTCCAGTTTTCTCCCACCTAGAGGACCTCACTACTGTTTTCAATGTTAGAGTGGTGTCCTGCCTTCCCCAGCTCCTGGGTGATTGTCCCCATGCCTTAAACAAACTTTGTTCCTACTCAGTGTTGCTCCTTCTTGCCTGCTCCTTTGCATCATTGGACTTAAGCTCCCCATCGTCTTACAGATGTCTGATGGGAGCTGTGCATCTTCCACTCTAGAGGCACTGCCCCACTCAGCTCCAGCTCCCACCCCTATGCCGAGGTTGACAGTGACATCTCAACCCTGCTCCTGCCACCCTGCCCCAGGTTCAGAAAGAACAGCGACTCCTCGACCAAGCAGAACGGAAGAGTGTCATTTCCGGGCCCTCTGCGCTCTGTCTCACACACCCATATTTGCATTTGTTCTCAGTTTGTCTCTACTCTGCCAGTTTTGTTTGCATGTCTGGCACTAGGGGTGGCTCCCAGGGCTTTTTGCAGCCCCCTTCTTTCACCCAGAAGGAAGGTGGACCACTGTGTCTCCAACGTGCTGCTGGATGCCAACTGGCAGGTGGCTGGGGTGAAGGGAGGGTGCGACACTGCAGGGCACTCCCAGCAGGCAGGGAATCAGGGCACCAGATTGGCGCCCACACTTGCAGCTTCAAACCGTCAACAACAGCCAGAATCCTGGATGCTGAGCCCTCCTGTCATTCCCCCACAATCTTGGAATCTTCTCAGAGTGGCTTGAATACGAATGTAAAGGAAATTTCCCAGAAGCCATATTCAGTCTAGGAATCAGAAAGCTGAAATAGTAGCTCATGCTCTTCCAGATTTGTTACCATACTGACGCACGCCCTAGACCAGTCCTGATCTTCTCAAAGACAGGGGAGAGAGCAAGGGTGAGACATATGCCATCAGCAATCTTCTTCCAGAGAGCTCCTGTCTTCTGCTTTACTGTTTCTAATATTTGGGGGCATGTGGTCCTATTGCTTGAGCAGCTTTCTAAAATCTCCTCCTGCCAGAGAAGGAGATCTTCTCCCGCCATCACTGTCCACAGAACATTCACAGTAGAATGCATGGAAACAATCTGTTTCCCATCTTGCTACCAAGCTCGACTCACGAAGGAGCTTCTCTTAGCTCTAGTTCTCACTCTCTCCTTTCTTGAAAAACAAAGACTTCTCCCTGTCCTGCTCGACACTAACCCCTCTGGGTTTTCTATCTTCCACCCACACCACAGCCTCTTCCATTTCTACTCCATTTAACCAGATGCATCTCCCAGTGACCCAAGGAGCAATCGTAGTAACCAAATGGCATTTGCTTTAGGATGTGATCTCGATGCTTCCTATTAGCCTCTTCAGATCGATTCCCTGCTCTTTTCCACCCTGCTCTGAACCTTGGGAGGCCAACCGAGGAGGACCGTGTCCACGGGCGTCCTTGCCTGCTAGCAAGGGGAGATTGGCCGATGGGATATTCCAGCAGGAGATCTCAACATTGGAGGAGTATGAGGTCAGATGATTTTTTTTTGCCCCAGCCCCATCCCTACTAATCATTCCAACTTGAATGCATCCCCATACTGCAGGTTTCAGCTCCTGTAGAAGGCTTTCTCTCTATTGCTACTCTTTCTGAGTTCTTCATAGCTTCTCTTCCTCCTGTCCCTTCAGTTCTAGGGGCAGTAATGGCTCCGTGCAGTTGCTAACTCCATGGTACTACAAAATCTCTCCTTGGCTATTAATTAATTAATTAACTAGTTAATTAATTAATTGCAGTACTGAATATCAAACCCAGGCGTGCTTTACCACTGAGCTACATCCCCAGCCTTTTTAAAATTTTTTTATTCATTTTGTTTTTACTTTGAGATAGGGTCACCCTAAGTTGCCAAGGCTGGCTTTGAACTTGCAATGTTCCTGTATCAACATTTGGAGTTGTTGGGATTACAGGCATGTGCCCAACTTCTCCTTGGCTTTCTGAAACCCTTTCCATGTCTTTGTAAAATTGTAAAGTTGATGAGACTTTCCTCGAATGCTCAGTTTGAGGGTGCCATCTCTCTTGCCAGGACCTTGACTGATACAGAAGACTTTTACCTCCCAGTTATAGAAGGTATTTGTTAAAGTAATTCAATATAACTTCATATATATACATCAATGATGTGGCAGGTACTGTTCTTTGCACTGGGGTTATAGTGAATGAAAGAGAAAAATTCCTGCCCTCATAGAGATTGTATTCTAATGAATGAGATAAATAATCATTTTAACAAATAAGCAGGCTGTATATTAGCAGGTGGTTAGTATAATGAAGAAAAACCACAGCAGGCATAGAGGATAGGGTGGCCAAAGGTGGACCGAAAGAGTAGAGTTCCGAGTGAGAATACAGTGAGGGCATACTGAAATATAGTACCTGGAATGCTGCCCTCAAGAGTTTGTGTCCAGGTTAAAAAGCTACAATGTACAAACAGGAAATCAAATAAACCATAAGACAGTCACTTAAGAGATGTTGAAATGGCAGCAGATGATTAAATACTACCAAAAGCACACAAAGGTTAAGTTCTTGAATTTTCACAGATTGGCTTTTCTGCAAAGCAGTCTCTGAAATGGAGCTCAGGTTGTGGGGTGTTTCTTAGAGAGTGCCCATGGCAGCATCTCTAGAAAGCAGGGAAAGGAACCAGGATTGGGTACAAGGAGAAGTTGAACTGTGACATCGGCTTGCAGCCTCCGCCAGCAAGTGGAGAGGACATGACCTTGGGCAAGTCATCGCTCTGAAGCTGAGATAATCCTTGCAGGAGCTGAAGCTGAAGATTATCTGTTGACAGTACTGTCACTAGCTGGGGCAACAAGTCCTCCTTTGCAGGGGGATCTGGACAGCACATTTCTCTGCCCACCCACCCATGTACTAAAAATACATGAAATGAGATTGCTGAACCACTATCTGTATATCATTGAGGAGTCATACTTAATAGAGATGTGAAAATATAAATCTTGGTTTTGGTTCTACATAGTATAGACCTATGATCTTAAGGTTGATATCAAGGAAAATTCTAGAATGGATTCTTAAAGTGACAGTTTCTAGTCTCTTAGAAAATGTGATAAAAATCTATGACACAAGCTCCCCAAGAATAAGTCCTGCCAGATTAATCTCACTTCATTTGAAAATATTGTTATGTTAGTCCATAAGGGGATTTGATAGAATCTGTCTAGGTTTCAGAGAAATGATGATGGTGCTCTTGTCAGGGTGGCATGCTAGACCATGTGCCTGCCATGTCAATCTCCCCTTCTAGTTTTATCAGCTTAATCAGTCCTGAAAGACACAGACCCTCTTCCTGAGTAATTCTGTTCTTTCTGCTCCTCACCCACAGTTGACAGGACAGGCTTCACCAAGGGAGACCAGTCTGCTATCAGACCCATGAACTATCACTTCTCTCCTTCTAGGATTTGAACAAAAAAGAAAAAAGAAGAGGAAAGGAGGGAAGAAGAGAGAGATGGGGAGAGGGGAAGAGAAGAAAACAAAAAAGAATAAAGAAAAGAGAAGGAAACAAAAGAAAAAAGAAAGAAAAGACAAATCAAACAAATGGTATTAGGTTTTGGAACAAAAGGTTCATGTTAAAATGGGGCCAGTGTTGTTACCTCAGAAAGCCAAAGTTTAAATGAGGTAAAACTAAGGCCCTCACCAAAATGGTCAGATCAACCTACAGTAAGAATGGAGATGAAGCTGGGCATGGTGGCACATGCCTGTAATCCCAGTACTTGGGAGGCTGAGACAGGACTATCACAAGTTGGAGGTCAGCCTCAGCAATTTAGCAAGACCCTCAGTAATTTAGTGAGACCCCGTTTCAAAATAATATAAGGCTTTGGATGTAGCTCAGTGGTAGGTAGAATGTCCCTGGATTTGGTCCCTATTACATAAAAAAGAGAAAGGAAGGAAGGAAGGAAGGAAGAAAGAGAGAGATGGAGAAATCAGCTGATTCATAGTTTTACAATTCCATGGAACCCAGCAGTATTTCCGACATGGAGCAATATGAGGCTCCCTTGTTTTCTTATAAGTTTATTTTTACTTAAGCCACTTTCAGTAAGTTTGTATTACTTGCAACCCAATAATGCCTAAAATGAGTCTCTAATCATATTCTTATGAATTGGATAATGAACTGGATAATGAGCCAGATGACAATATAGTAGATGGGTTATTAATTGGTTGAAAAAACACATCTAGAAAACACTGCATAATTAATGGATAGGCAACTAGAAGAGGTTCCAAGTGGCTGCCATGCTGTGGGGTCCTCGCTGCTGAAGCATGCAAAATGCTTGTCAGTGACTAGAATGTATGCTTCATGAAAGCAGGTATCATGGCTAGCTTTATAAAGCGCCATGGTTGGCACATAGCACTGTGTTTGGCATAAGAGTGTGTGTTCAGTTAAAAAAAGTTAAGTGACTAAAGATAGATTTTGCAACAATATGAATCCAAGAAAGACACTGATTTTGGTGGATGAGAGAATTCTGATTAGTATAGTAAATTTTTTAACATATTATAAGAATAACTGTAAAGTTCTGGAAACGAGTCCAAAATATCAACAGTGCATACCGAACAAAGTATAAGAGTTTTCCTTGACAGTGGACTCTTGTGTAAGCAGCAAGCTGATGGCACAGAGGAACCAATGTGGGTTAAGAGAGACACACATCTGAAGAAGATGCTGGTCCTACCAAGTTACATACCAGCGAAACCACACACAGAATGTCACATTAAGGTCTGGGCCCCACTGTTAAGTAGCAAATCACAAACTAGAGTGTATGGAGGAGATGGGGGCCAAAATGCAAAGAGGGAATGAAGTCAGAATATTATATTGATACATGCATATCCATGTTTATGGCAGCACAATTCACAATAGCCAAATCATGGAACCAACCTAGGTGTCCATCAACAGATGAGTGGATTACACAATTATGGGATATACACACAATGGAATCCTACTCAGCAATAAAGAAGAACAAAATTATGTCATTTGCAGGAAAATCAATGGACCTGAAGAACATTATGTTAAGTGAGATCAGCCAGTCACAGAAAGTGAACAGTCATATGTTTTCTCTCATATGTGGAAGTTAGGGAGTAATTGGGATACAAGAGGGACATTTGATAATGAAGGAGAAACCCCAGTGGCATGATGGAGGGGATTTAGTGGAGCATGGTAGTGGGGGCGGGGCGGGGGGGGAGAATTAACAAAGGAAACACTTCCATTAACATTATGTACATATGTGAAATTATCAGTGCAAATCTCAATATCATGTATGGGGAAGAGGAGGGGGCTGGGGACAGGGGGAAGCTCACCAAGTGCTGTGTGCATGTATGTTCCTATCACTCTGAACTACATTATGATGTGAGACTGCAATGCACCAATAAAATTATATTTTTAAAAAAAGTGTTTGGAGATGGCCTGGGTATGAATAACCTGCAGAACTCCAGACTGGCAGCAGATAGAGTGATGAGGGAAGGCAGACTTCACACCTTTGAACAGTTGTCATGAGGAAGAAGAATTGGACTCATTAAGTCTCTCCCAGGAGAGAACCACTAAGATCCACTGATGGAATCTATATTCTTTCTATCAATGAAAAATTAATCGAGCAACTTGCCTTCGATCAGTCATTATCTTGGTAGTGATTATATTATGCAGTGCAGAGTAGCTAGGCTGCCTTCATGGAACTTATGATCTAGTAGGAAGGCTGACATCAAACCAAAAAATCATGATAAACATGCATAAGAAGGGCCATGAAGGACAAGTATAGGGCAATGTCGGGACTCCTTGAGATTTTAAGGATCACTTTGTTTTTATTTAATGTTTGCTTTCTGTCATTTTGTTTAGTTAAGAGTTCGAGGAACTGAAAAAAAACAATGTGGCTGAAGTCTAGTGAGCAAATGGGAGAATGGTGTGAATTATTTGGGGACCAAGGCAAATGCTTCTGCAAAAGGCCAGGGAAGAGATCTTAAGCTGTGGTCTGATGTAGGGCAGTATCAAGGCAGGTAGAGAGAAGTTGTACTAAATATTTACTTTCAAGGTAAAATCCAAGTGACTTTGGACAAAACTTAGACCTTTACTAATTCACACTCTTTGAGTTTTTGTTATTATCAGGACCCAAACTGATTAAAAATATTTTACACTATCTATAAAGGAAGTGTTTATTGAGCTGGGCATGGTGGTGCATGCCTGGAATCCCAGTACTTGGGAGGCTGAGATGGAAGGACCACAGGTTCAAGACCAGTCTCAGCAATTTAGCAAGGCCTACAGCAACTTATCAAGACCCTGTTTTAAAACAAAAACAAAAAAAAAAAGGGCTGAGGGTATAGCTTAGAGGTAGAATGCCCCTGGGTTCAATTCCCAGTACTAGGAAGGAAGGAAGGAAGGAAGGAAGGAAGGAAGGAAGGAAGGAAGGAAAGGGAAGGAAGGAAGTATTTACTGAGCCAACAAACCCTATTTGGAGGGAAGGGACTCGGATGGGAACATTTAACCTACTTCTGAGAACAAATACTTTTTAAGGGCTTTGGTAAATGTCATCATTAGAGTAGACTCAAAGGATCTCTGTAATTTGAAATAAATGTCTGAAGTTCAGGCTTCTCACAGATCCAAATTAGTCTTTATCCCATAATCACTTATCCATTCAAAAAATTTATTGAACATTTAAAATATGTGTGAAGCTGTATGAGTTGCAAAGATGAATCAGGAAAGGGCTGGTACAAAAAGGAAGAAGAACACAGACTAGGTCCTAACTTAAGTCCCCGAGGACAAATGCAAAGCAAAGGCTAAGAAAACAGTGAAGGTTTTATTAGTGCTGCTTCTTGGGGTAGGGCACTCAGAAACAGAGAAGCAGGTGTGCTACCAGGAGACTAGGGCATGAGCCATAACACAGTAGTGAGGGTGTTGGGAACACAAGCTGAAGGAATAGAAATGTAAAAATATGATGACGAAAAAATGTCAGCAAAACATTTAAATAATGAAAAATAAGAATTTTCTCCCTATGTAGTTTATGCATCACAGAGTAATCTAAACATGAATGGGAGTTTGGAAAGTAAACCCTCCAGTCCCTCATTGTCTTGCTGTAGCTTGACCATCTGAGCCAGAACCTAGGACCTCTTTCTCCTGTGACCACAACATGAAAAGATTGATGATCTAACTTCCAGGCTTCTGATGATTAGAGTCCTGTTTCCACTCCAATGTCCTCTTAAATTTTGAGTGATATAGTGTAGCTGGATAATTAAGCATTTAGGTCATCCCTATACTCCACCAATTCTGATTTCCACTTATAGGACTCCAAGCCTGCATAGAGGCATCCATGTTTAAGGTTCCCCTAAGATACCGTTGTCTAGTTTTTCTCCTATCAACCTCAAACAATGCTGCATATGTCCAACCAGTTCTGGGGTTGCTATGCCTAAATGAGGTCAAGGAGCTTGGTATGGCGGTATATTCCTGTAACCCCAGTACTTGAGAGGCTGAGACAGGAGGATTTCAGGTTTGAAGGCAGCCTCAGCAACGTAGTGAGACCCTGCTTTGAAATAAAAAATAAAATAGGGCTCGGTATATAGCTTGGAGGTAGAATGCCCCTGGGTTCAATCCCCAGGACCACAAAAATAAATAATAAATAAATAAATAAATAAATAAATAAGTCAGTCAGTCAAGGAGATGTGTGGTTGATGTTACTCACCCCAAAAAATTCAGCAACACTTATAGGTCATGTTGCTCCAAGCGCTGACCTACATCCTTTTGTTTAAAAATATCATAAAGTATTTTGAAAGATACCCCCCATAATATGGCATCCTTTCTTTACAAACATGAATTTGTTTAACTAGTCAAGTGTTAGCTAATTTCTTTAGTCAACTAATATCAAAACTTCTTTTGATATCTTTTTACCAATAGGCATTGAGTCAAAACAAGATCCATTCTCATTCACCGTGTTGACTTCTTCCAACTCACTTCACAAAATGTTTGGGATCAAGAACAAAGAAGGACTAAAGCTGCACAGCACAGACTAGATCTTGGCCTATCACTCCATATTAACCTGAACTTACCAGTCTCAATAATTAGACGACCGCAATGCAGAGCTTTAAGGCATATGCAGCAATCAGTTATCTCTGCCAGCCACTGTCTTCATACTAAAGATGTCACCATTTGTCTGGTCCTAGGGAACTCAGTGCCTGCATTTCCCTTGGGAGCCACCTAGGGAGTTTCTCACATTGAAGGATGGGTTATTTAACTTATCACAGCAAGTGCTAGTGAAAGATGGTGAGGCTCACAGAGTAACGACCACCTGTCATCTCTTATTAGTTAGATATTTCACTCCGGGAATTTGTTATATTAAAGGGCACTGAAATTATTTACATCAGATAACTGGATTGTAATTAAATGCTATGTATGTTATTAAAATACCATTGTTCATGTATAGGGAGTATAAATAATCCCATCAAGACAGACTCATTACAGAATTAGCTTCTTTCTATCATGCCCCGTAGGATTGGCCTTAGGTAGAGGTCTTGCCAGACCTACCTACACTTGCAGCTCCTTTTCCACCTCTGCTCTGTGGAGGGCCCCATCCCAGGTGAATGGAAAGAGTGGTCCCATGCTTCCAGCCGGCTAGTGGACTGGAGAACTTGGGCAGAGATCTAGTCGCTACTGTAGGCTCTGAGCAAGGCTCTGACCTAAAGTCCCTCTGAAGGGTTTTACTTCTGGCAAACAAACAAACAACATAAAAAGCTGAAAGGACTGTAAAAATAATGGTTTCTAAGTGTTTCACCATATTAATGTAATTTCAAAACTTCCTTGTTCAGAATCCTCCAGGGAAAACTAGGGTGTGAGAAATGAAGTCTTTGGCCACACTTGGGTTTGGCCGTGTCTCTACTTCATTTCCAGCTTGGCATCTTCCCTCAGTGGACAACTCAGAACTGCATGCGCTCTGCTGAATGCCTGGAGCATGTGTTGTTTGTGGCCTTCATTCTTACTTTGTGGACTTCTCTAGAGCTATTCTGTGCAAGTACCACTGATCTCTTCAATGAATATTTAACTTGCACAGGTCACTGGCTTCTCTTTCTCAAAAAAGTATGAGATTTGGGAGGTTGAGTCCTTGTTTTTGTGTTTCTGCTTCATCCGTAGGACCTATCACATAATACAGAGGTGCAATGATAAGCACCTGTTGCTTAATTTAAAAAGAATGATATTGGGAAAATCTCAAAAACAAGAGAAACTATAGAGCCAATGTTGCTGCCAAATAAATGGAGTTCCTGTAGCTGAATATTAAGCCATTTAAAAGGCACAAATCTAAGCCTACTGTCACCCACTTTTAATTTCTTTATAGTAAATTATAAACCTGCAGGATTCAGGATCGACATACTGACAAGTCAGCAGAGGAATCCAATGAAGAGTTCAGGACCATCATTATCAAGAACATTTCCTTTCAATTCCCAGCACAGTAAACAAAACAAAACAAAGCAAAACAAACAAACCATTGCAGTTAGATAGAGAATGTCCTCTGAAGAGCTCATAAATTGGTGTTTGGAGTTGATGTAATTGAATCATCAGGGTTGTAATTATCTCATCAGTAGATAAATCCATTGTAATGGAGTTACTGGGGGGTAACCTAGGTAGGTAGGGTATGGCTGGAGGAGGTGGGTCCCTGGAAATGTGGAATTCTATTTGATTGATTATATATGGTTGGATATATGTGGTTGATTATAATCAACCATATATATGGTGATTATATATGCTTCCTCCTCCCCTTGCTTGCTCTCTCTTGCTTCTGGCCTCCATGATGTGAGGAGCGAAGCCCTTGTGCTCTGTTCCCTTTCTTTCTGCCTCCATGCCCTGAACTTCAGACCCTGGCCTCATGTGAAATGAACTATGAAATCTCCAAAAAACTGCGAGCAAATAAATCTTCCTTCCTCTAAGTTGTATGGCCAGATTTACTGGGATGCAGCAGTGAGAATATTGACTAAGACACACACAAAACACGCTTCCTCGGTGGGCACTGCCTTTCTGAAAGGCGCAAACATGAACCACGCTCCTGGTGTCCCTTCTCAGCTCTCGGACCATAAGAGCTCCAAATCTGGACTCAACTGGAAATATATGTGCCAGAAACACATAAGGAAAAAATGGGGGTAACGACATTCCTGAAAGCTGGACATACTGTCGCTTAGTGGACAAAAGCTGGAGGTATTGTCACTTGGTGGACATCGCCAGGTTTAGATGGGAAATTCTTATTGACCTCAAAATGTGTGCTATCAACAACTGTCATAGGTGGAGGAGTATGATTGTAAGTTCCTTGTGTCTCTTTGCAATTCAAATATGGAAGTCCTATCCGCTAGCACCTTAGCGTGACTCTATTTGGGAACTAGAGTCATTGTAAGTAGTTTGGGTCACTGGAGTCCTTGTAAAGGGGAGGAATTTGGACACAGAGAGATGTCATGTGAAGATGAAGGTAGAGATCACAAGGATGTTCCTACGACCTAGCAACCCCAAAGATTGCAAGCCAACCACCAGAAGTGAGGAGAAGGGAGGAGAGGGTCCTGGACCAAGCCTCACAGAAGGAATCAGGCCTGCCAATACCTTCACCTCAGGCTTCTGGCTTCCAGACTCAGAGACAATAGATTTCTGTTGTCTAAGCCACCCAGTTTGTGGCTTTGTGCTATGGCAGCCCTAGAGAACAGACACAAGTACAGATGTAGATGTCAGTTGTAGTTGAGGTCAGTTGAGCAAGAACTGCTTGGTGAACATCTCAGGATAACCGTGACAAGTGCTGAGGGGCAGAAACGCTATCTGAGGCCGAGCCTCTGGTTTCAAGGACTGACATTCTAACCAAGAAGGCACATGTGTGCAAGCACACATCCCCCATCGTGACAATTTAGTACATCACCAATGTCCAATGAGTGATCAGACAACCCAGGTTATAAGAGCTCAGAGCCAAGGAGTCATAAATGGCTCCATCTAGAAACAGCATCAATGCATCCCAACACGGAGTATAAATAGTTAAATTTCTGTGAAGTTCTTAAAACCAAGAAATCCATCCTCAAGGATCCCAGATGCCACTTTCATGCTGTCTCTAATTTATTTATTTATTTATTTATTTTGGTGGTGGTACCAGGGATGGAACCCAGGGGCATTCTACCTCCGAGCTACACCCCCAGCCCTATTTTTTTTTCTTTATTTTGAAACAGGGTCTCACTAAGTTGTGGAGGGCCTCACTAAGTAGCTGAGGCTGGCCACGAACCTGGATCCTCCATTCTCAGCCTCCCAAGTACTGGGATTACAAGCATGCACCACCATGCCCAGCTCTCTAATTATAGCTGCCTTTTCCTCAATACATCCTTTGAGGTGTACCTTTTCAATACATCATCATTCCCACAAAAGTGTGAAATTCCTCCCCTTTTGTTCCTCCAACTTCGTTTGCAGAAGATGCTTCACAGAAACAATCACATTAGCTTTACAAATGTTGTTTGGAAACCCAAGCAGAGCTTTCTCAGATGGCTGAGAACTTGGTACTCCCCGTGATTCTTTTTTATCCCACTTCAGGGTTGTGCTGCTCAGTTATACAGAGTGGAGACAGAAAGGTGAGTAGGAGAACCCCCTTCCCCCCAACAGAAACATGCAGCTTTCCCTGGAAGGCATCAACGCCACAACAAACAAACAAATAAATAATAAATATTCTTTCACTAAAATAGGTCTCACATGGGTAAGCAACACATTATGCGCTATACTGGTATAATAAAGCACACAGCCCCTTGAATCATTTCCACTAATACAATGTATTCAGTGCTCATATGATTACACTTTTACAGCCTGTTAGCAAAAACACATACAATTGCAAAGTGCTGCTAATGCAATGTGACAGAATACTGTTATTACAAGCAGGAGTTGTCAGCACGGAGCAATTGATTTTCCTTCATCTCCTTCCTGCCTCTGCCCATCCTCCCCACCTCTCCTGGAGATGTTTATTATGTACTCTGGGTACAGTGCTTTCTCTGAATCGATTCTGAAATAGCATAGAGGAAGGAATACAAATACAAAAAAAGTGACGCTATTCGAGATACTCTACGGGGGGAAAACTTCTTTTGGGGATATTTTCTTCCCAAAGTATTTATTAGGAACCAGAGTTCTCTCCCAACAGAAAGATCTGGTCTTTTTGTTCTATCATGTTCTCGCTATGTGTTTTCCTCCCCCTCTGTCCTTTTTCTAAGTTAAAAATCAAGATGGCTTTAAAGTACTAGGGCTCTACATGCCTGCTGATTCTCCTCCCTGCATTTTGAAGAGGAATAAAGGGAAGAAGCAGGAAGACAGGAAGCCAAGAAGAAAAAATATTTGGTTGTTGCTTGGTCAGTAGCTACAAATGTTTACCTCCATGCACAAAGTGGCAATAGGTTTACTAAACAAGGAAGTCTTTCTGGAAATGAGAATAATTCTATGACGAACACCAGCAACCTAATCTAGAATCATAGAATGGTACGATTGGTTGGGGCGTGGGGATCATGGAAACCAATATAATCATTTAACACATGAGAAAATCCAGGCCCCAACAGTGAGGAAATTGATCCAGGTTCTCGCCACTAGTTAGTGCCAGAGCTGAATCTAGAAGCCATGGTTTTGCTACAATGCTGTGCTATGCCTTTAAATGTAACACATATGTCTCAAATGTATGTGTTAATGAACTGCCACCTGGTCCATGTACCTCCTCTTTCTGTTTCTTGGTTAGGATGGAATGGAAGAGTTCTACTCGCCAGTATCAGTGCAAAGGAAAATGGAGACTCCCACGCACATGTGCATGATCTCTGGAGAATAAACTATCACAGAGGGCTCAACTACGAAGACTGGGTCTTTGTGGATATTCTCTTCTACCCTCCTTCTTCTTTTCCTCTTCCTCTTTCCTTCATCTTCTCCAGTTTCCCAGACTCTCTCTCTCCCTCCCTCTCTCTTTCTCTCTCTCTCTCTCTCTCTCTCTCTATCTCTCTCTCTCTCTCTCCCTTTCTGTCACTATCCCTCTCCCACCTCACTTCTCTCCCTCTTCCTTTCCCACATTCTCATTCTTTTCAATTCTCTGTGCATCTTGTTTAGAGTCTGTCTCTCTCTCCTCTGGCTCTAACCTGTCTCTCTCTCTCATTTTTCCTTTCCTTCTATCCCTCTTTTCCTTTTTCCCTGTCTCAGTATGCAGTGTACTCCCTCACTCACTCCCCGCTCTCACTCTTCCTTGGGTTTATCACTTTTTCCACGTGCTTTTCCTCTCTGTCTCTTCAACTCCTTGTCTCTATTTCAAATGTGAGGCCCAGATGGAACCAGACTCTGAGCCTCACATGTCCTCTAAGAGGGAAGTCTCTGAGGCAAAGGGACCATGACATCTAACACTGGCGACAGCCTAATGAGTGACACTGTATCAGCAGACCCCACTGAATGTGGCAGAGGAGGGAGAAAAGGACCTTCTCAAATCACTGCAAACTCTGAAGCAGACGAACAAAGGAAATTAAACCAGTTGCATCCAACAGACTTCGAAGCACACCCACAAGCCTTCCCTGCCCCTCCTCCATGGGCAGATCTTCACACGTTTGCTAATACCAGCTGGTTCCTACACACCAGAAGCATCACCCTCACTAGTCACTGAAAACGAGACTAAGTATGGGATAAATCCACTCCGTTACTAGCCAATCTTTCTGTCCATTTATTCTCCCTGGATTTTTTTTACCTGGAAAAACTTCATAGTTGACACATGCATCATCGGAGAGAAAATACTGCAGCACCTGTGATGAGGGAGGGAGGAAGGCAGAACTGCACAAATGCAGCCCAGAAAATCAGACTTTGTTTTAAAAGCAAGTGAAGCCAGGCGTGGTGATGCATGCCTGTAATCCCAGTACTCGGGAGGCTGAGAAAGGAGGATCGCAGGTTCAAGGCCAGCCTCAACAACTTTGCAAGACCCTCAGGAACTTAACAAGATCCTATTTCAAAATAAAAAAAATAGAGCCAAGTGTGGTGGCACACGCTTGTAATCCCAGTACTTGGGAGGCTGAGACAGGAGGATCTGGGTTCGCGGCCAGCCTCAGTTACTTAGTGAGGCCCTCCACAACTTAGTAAGACCCTGTTTCAAAATAAAGAATAAAAAATAGGGCTGGGAGTGTAGCTCCAAGGTAGAATGCCCCTGGGTTCAATCCCCAGTACCGCCAAAAAAAAAAATTAAAAAATAAAAATAAAAAGGACCGGGGGTATAGCTCAGAGGTAGAATGCCCCTGAGTTCAGTCCCCACTAATCCCCCCTCCACACACACACAGAAAATGGAAAGATAAGTGGTCAATATTAGCCTCAAATTGAGATTAGTCAGTCACAAAAAGTGAAAGATCAGATGTGCAGAAGCTAGGGAGAAAGTGGGACACAGGAGGGACTCCAGACAGGAGGAGAAACCTTAGTGGAGTGAAGAAGGGGACCTAACTGAAGGAGGAGGGAGGGGGGAGGAAGACTTGAAGAGGGAAACACCTCAATGGACATAGACAATTCCATCAAAGCCAATCACTGTGCTGAACACGGGAAGGTGGGGAGGGAGAGGGAGTGGGGTGGGAAGTAGGGGAGGGCTCAATGAGTGCTGTGTGCATGTATGCCTCTATCACCCTGAACTTCGTCAAGATGTATGATTGCAATGCACAAATAAATAAATAAATAAATAAATAAATAAATAAATAAATGGTGGCACTGAGTAAATATGTGTTCCACAATTACAGAGGGATATATAATATTCATGTGATGTTCTTTGGCAAAAAGATGAAAAGATGTGAGGTTAACCAGTTAATGTTCATAATCAATCCTGAGAGTTTATACCAGCCTGACCTCTACCCATTAGAATCAGGGCAGCTAGAGAAACTGAGGTACAATTAGGTGTCTTGCCCCTCCCCTCTCCTGTCTTTGAGAAGCATGGGATTGGCCACTAAAATGGGCCTGGACAAAATCTCAGAGGTGAAGTTTGGACTACTGAGACCCACATGCACACTTGTGCACACACACACAAACACAGACACAGACACACACACACACACACACACACACACACACACACACACACAGATTCAATATCCCATGACTGCCCAGACCCTGTCCCTATTGCCCACTTCCCCCCCACCTTCAGCTGCAGGCCACCGCTCAGACAATACCCCTATGAACTTAACATTTCCTTTCACTCCTGCCTTCTCTTCTTCGTGACAATGGCTGTCAGTTGTTGGAATTTCATCTCTTCAGGTTCCTATTCTCCTCTTCTAAGAGGTGGGTGAGCCCATCTGAACTGAAAGGAATCCATGAGAGTGAGTTTAAGGGGCTAAAGAGTTTCCACCTAAAAAAGACATTTGTCTAACGCAATAATGAAAATCAAAGCCGACTCCAGTGGTAGGCATGATAAGCATCATGTTTGGCCCAGAGCAGAACTTTTGGGGGCAGAGTAGCTAAAGGCTAACTTTGGACAAGCCTTGAAATTCTATACCCTTCCTGTTGAATGTCTCTGTATCATCATATGGTGGTTGAGATACAAAGCTCTCTTGTTTTGTTTTGTTTTGTTTTGTTTTGTTTCGGTACTGGGGAATCAAACCCAGGGCTTCATATATACTAGGCAAGCACTCTACCACTGAGCTATATCCCCAGCCTGAGATACAAAACTCTCGAATGCGTGAGCTCCTGGCTGTTGACCTCTCAGAATGCAGATCCTGTGCACTGAATCTGACCCATGCAGATATTCACTATATGAAAGAATTTCACTTGAAGCAGGCATATTTAGTTCAAATGTTGAAGACTCAAGTGACCTGGGGCTTTTTTTGGAAGCTGGTATTACTTGCCCTTGGGCTTGGGCACCATACACAGTGCTCTTTTGGTCTCCAAGAAACTTTCATTTCATACCTTAGGGTTACCGCTTTAATGTGTTGGGCTCAAAGGTCATTTTGAAACTTCTAGAAGAAAGGGACAGAGATCAAAACAGAAAGAAGTTCAGGCAAATTAGCAAGAGATAAACTTTCAGAATTAAATATTGAAAGGAGGAAGAGGAGGAGGAGGAGGAGGAGGAGGAGGAGGAGGAGGAGGAGACGACAAAGAAATCAGCCAGGCATCGTAGTGCACTCCTGTAATCCCAGTACTTGGGATGCTGACACAGGTTCGAGACCAGCCTCAGCAACTTTTCAAGACTCTCAGCAACCTAGCAAGATTCTTGTTTCAAAACAAAAAATATAAAAAAGGGCTAGGGATATAGCTTTGAAGTAAAATGCCTCTGGGTTCACAACCTAGTACAGAGAAGAAGGAGGAGGAAGAGGAGGAGGAAGACGAGGAGGAGGAGGAGGAGGAGAAGGAGGAGGAGGAGGAGAAGAAGGAGGAGGAGAAATAATACACTAATACACATATGTGCTCATTTAATGTTAATATCCATAAGAAAATGATTATGGAGCTCTGGAGATAGATTAGGCAGGTATGATGGTCCCAGAGCACACAAAGGTTATTATTGTCTAGTTGGAAAGGCAGACACAAGTATGATAAATCTAGGAAGATGAGAGTGGGGAAGAGAGGGTGATGGGAGGGATCAAGGAAGGCTTTCAGGAATCCCTGGGACCTCAAAACTTCAGTAGGGTTAACATCATGAGTGCAAAGTAAGTAGAATAAAGAAAGAAGAGAGTGAGCATGCAAGAGGCCCAGAGAAAGATGGGTTATCCAAGCTGCTAGAAGTTGTAACTTTATCATAAGGGCCATGGAGCCACTGAAGGCCTTCTAGCAAGCCACTGATGTGACTAGACATAACTTAATTGTATCCTGTTCAGTGCAAAAGCGGAGCCTACATTTTGCAGACATGCCCGCTGACATACATAAGGCTGTCAAGGTTGCTAAAATTATCTCAAGAAATGTCTGGAAGACATCAGATGCCAAAGAGCATGATCAAAGGCCCTCTGGCTAAGCTGCCTCGCAAAACCAGACTCCACTGTGGTCGGATGGGGGTGGTTTGGCATTGTCTGACTTCTGTCTTGGCAAGGGACATGATTTAGAAGTGTAAAGCTTGTCTAGATTTGAAGAAGTTCAGATGAATCAAGTTTAAAATATTCGCTGTCCTGCAAGACATAAGCCACCAGTCAGACCAATCTTTTTCCATCAAAGATTCAGTCAGCAAGACTTGGAGCTGCTGCATGACCCCTGAGACGGAGCTGCAGAAGCACTTTACAGAGTACTAACTCTGTTCTTGGTGATACTAGTCGGATGGAGTGCAGTGTGGATAGACACTGTCAGGTGGATGGCCATTGGAACATGGGCTTTGGGGGAAGGGCTCACTTCTAGGATATTCTAGTGGTCCTTAGGGATGGCACAATGAGGGTTTTTTGTGGCAGATAAGCCTCTCTCTCTCTCTCTCTCTCTCTCTCTCTCTCTCTCTCTCTCTCATCTCTCTCTCAATACTGGCTCCATTAATTGCATTGGATAGAGCCTGTTCTTCCTTGTCCAGAAAAGTGTGGGCCCAGGGTCAGGACATGCCTGTGTTTCCTGAACCCTGGGTTTCCACACACCACAGGAGCTATATGACAACATTTGATAGAGCCATTGTTAATTGACTCTGTTTTCATTGTTTGTTTGATTTTATAACTCAACTAGTCTCCAAGGAGTAAACTTTCTAGTCCACCATATGTACTATACAGTTAATTATAACACACTCCCTCCCTTACCCGTGGACCCTGAACATAAGGATGTTTCTAGCCTACATATGGTGAACAATACTGTTCATGCATTCTACACTCAACGCATTTCCTAGAGCCCTCACACAGTGGACATTAATGACTTCTTTGGGCCCCTTCTGGTTTCACCAGATGAACAAAAATGAAAATAAGCAGCTGTCATACTTTAACTTAAAAAAAAGAGAAAGAAATTCATCAAGCCTACTCCAATTTGGAGAGATATTTGGCTGAGAGAAAATGGAATCAGCAGCACCAGTGATGGCAAAAACCTCACTTACTGATGCACCAATTTCTGACATTTAATTTGCACAATTTGTCTCTTATTAGCTGGCAACTCTCAGAAGATTTTGGAAGCTGGGGAAAAGAAGGCAGAAATATAATAAGCAGTAAGATTAAACCATGAGTACGTGGGAAGCACTAAGTTTAGCATGGGATAACCAATCAGACCATGCCTCCAGGCCAGTTAACACTTGTTGACAATCCATTCCAACCAGATAATGGCCACAAAAGGAACCCAGATGGAAGGGTAGTCAGAAGAGATCTCACAGGAACACTCACATGTGTAAGTTACCTGGCACTTTAGACACCAGGCGACTCATCTGAATTTAAACTTAGGTGTCATTCATCTAAGGATATTGCCATACACCTAGATAGAAAAAAATTCAAATTTTGCATTACAAAAATATTAAGATATTTTTCTGTGTTTCTGCAATTCAAAAATGAATCAGTGAACTTCAAATTTGGCAACAGTGTAGTTCTCATTAAAGAAGGCGATGGAAGCCAATTTCAAAGAAAAATGGTTTCCTATTTTTGAGTGGAGAAGGTTTAAACAATGAGTGTTGAGGCTGCGATGAAGAACATTTTCTCTCCAGTTTTAGCTTCCATTTGGATAAAGATTATCAACGAGAGACTAAAACTAGACATGTCTCTTTTTTACTTATAAGTGGAAATACCTTTCCTGGTTCCTTGTTTGCTTGCTTCATTTCTATCTTTCTAAATCTAAATTCAATTTGTTAACATGAAGTCAAGATGCAAAAAAAATCAGATAATCCATAATTGTTGGCCAGCATCAGCCCACAGTAGTCTAGCCCTCTGTGTTTTTTTGGCTGTAGTGTGATATACAGGATGTGCAAGGGACCAAGAAGATACAGTTGTAGGAAAGTAACTTTGGAATTTCCTGATTTGACTGCAAAGATTTTCAGTCTTAACACTGTGTCAATGTTGGTTTTAAATATATGCATGTTTGTTTATTGGCATGCACACACACATACACACAGGAATCACATCCATAAAATGCACCCACATCTGCGGTTAAGCACAGCAGCTGTTTAACAGCCCAGTATAACATTCTGGGGGAAAAAATGGGACCTGAATTAAGAATCCCACATCCAGTCAAAGCTGCAGCGGGGACTGAGGTCCTATATTAGGAATGCTGTCTTGAGAGCTCTCCAAGCTTCCCCCAGACAGAATTCCTTTGCCAAACTCACAGCATGGCTCTTAAAATTTGAATCGATAATGAAAGTCCCTGGCTTTTCCCTCGCTCTAATAATTGTATTGTAATAAATAATACTTTGAAGGCCAGCTCCAAGTGGAACCAAGGAAATTCAGAATCTGCTGAATGCATCCATTTTCTGTCTCAAGATCGCTGCAATACCCATAAACAAAAGAAATAAAAGCAGTTCAAAGGCTCTGGCCACATAGGTGTGGTGGTGCATGCCTGGGATCCAGTACTTCGTAGGCTAAGGCAGGAAGATTGCAGGTTCGAGGCCAGCCTCAGCAATTTAGCATGACCCTCAGACACCTAGGGAGACCCTGTTTCAAAATAAAAATAAAAAGAGCTGGGGGTATAGCTTGGAGATAGAATGCCCCGGGTTCAAAGCCCAGTACCAAAAAAAGGGGGCAGCTCTATCCACATAACCACAAAAGAAAAGGCCATGCTATAAGCGACTGGCCCATGGGAGAGTGCACAGGACCAATGTACACCTGTGCTAGCATTCTATGCCACGGACCTTGTTTCCGACAGCCTAAGTAAAATAATCTTGGAAACGATAGGGGAAATGGGCAGCAATTTGAAATCATACCCATAAATCATCAGGACACACTAGAGCAGGTAATCCCAAATGTATGGCCACCCTTACTGATTTTTGCTGTGGAATGAGGTTGTTGGAGACCTTGCCGAGGGGTATACCAAAAAAAAAAAAAAGCATAGAGCAATCCTGTCACTTTAAACTGTCCAAATCTCCAGATGCAGAGATGCGACATCTTCATGACAGGATGAGTGTACCAATTTCTGCTGCTGTTGTTTCTCATTGAAGTTCCTTCTTGCATCTGCTCATGGTTTTTTGTTTTGTTTTTCCTTTTCCTTCTTTTACTTCTTAACACGTGAGTTGAATCAGTGTGCTTTAACCACACTCTACTCTTCCATTTTCCTTTCTTCCAATGGCTGCACAATGAGCTTCAATTTTCCCAGCCTGGCATGTGAGACCCACCATAGTCTGATCTTATTCATTCATTAATTACATATTCATCCATTTACTTCGTGCTTATCTTTTCATTAAATTAGTATTTATTAAGTCCTAAGTATAATGATAGGGGTTGGAAAAGCATGAATAAGATACACTGTCTGCATCAAGCATCTTAAGTCTATGCATCATAACTATTAATTATGATAAGGCAATAAGGGCTAGGATAGAGCAGTGTATGAGCCCCTGCAGAACAATAAAGAGTAATGTGTCTAATTTTGCCATAAAAGAGAAGTGATGTGCGAGCCGAGGTTGGAAGCCTGAGCAGGAATTTGCCAAAGGGTATGCAAAACGAAGGGAGGGCTGTCACAAGAAAAGGGAATAGTGTGAGCAAAGTCACTGGGTAGGAAACGGAAATGAGGACAGGATGGGAGAAGTCAACATTTCCATACAGTGGTACCCACGATGATGGAGCAGGAGTGGGGGACTGAGGTGCCTGAGAGCAGAAAGTTGGCAGCAGGCAGCCCACAGCAGGCCAGGAAAGCTCCACTAGGAAGCTTGCGTTGCTTAATGGTTTGGTAGACCACTGGAAAATTCAAGCTAAGGCTCTAGAGCTAATGAATCAAGAAAGAGTCCAGCGAATGTCTATTTTTGCATAATCACTCAAGTCGACCGTGCAACATGGAGGCTGTGCCTTTCCCAACTTTTTCCCCTCTTTGGTACTGGGGATGGAACCCAGGGACCTTCTACCTCCAGGCTACACCCCCAGCCCTATTTTATTTCTTATTTGGAAGCGGGGTCTCGCTAAGTTGCTGAGAGCCTCACTAAGTTTCTGAGGCTGGCTTCAAACCGGCGATCTTCCTGTTTCAGCCTCCCAAGTACTGGGATTACAAGCATGTGCCACCATGCCCAGCTCCCAACATTTAATCCAGTTTAACTAATGCAGCAATTAGGACCTATTTCTCCTCCCCGGGTGTACAGGAAACAGGCCTATCTAAATTTTTGTGGGGGAATGGGTACTAGAAATTGAAGCCAGGGGCATTCTACTTCAGAGCTACACCCCCAACCATTTTTTAAAATAGGGTTTTACTAGGTTGTTGAGAATCTCACTAAGTTGCAGAGGCTGTCCTTGAACCTGCAATCCTCCTGTCTCAGCCTCCCAAGTACTGGGATTACAGGCATGCACCACCATGCCCAGCTCTAAATTTTAACATGAGCCCCTTTGTTGGGGGACCCAGGATTCCTCTCCCCTTTTCCCAAGTTTCCCCAGGGTGAGTACCTGGGGAATCTGACAGCTCCTGCTTTTGATCTGCTTCCACTTCTGTAGAGAACCTATTCTGTGCTCTCATGAGTCCCTTGAGGCACCAGACCTTTAGTAGACAATGAAAACAATCTCCACTGAACATTACATGTTGCTCCTCCTTCTTAACCTCTGACTCTCACCAAAAACTTTGCACTTGGCATTTTTGCAAGTCTTCTGGGTCAGTGCTTTGTGTCCAATTCACCTGAGGATCTAGTTGAACTTCAGGTTCTGCCCCAGCAGGCCTGAGCACCTGCATTTCTCACAAGCTCCCAGGTGACACTGATGTCGCTGGCCCGTGGACCACACTTTGAGTAGCAGGGGTCTGCATGTTATCATGTCCTACCTCTCCCAAGACATGGTTTCTCTACTATTAATCTATTATTTAAAGTTTACAAAATTAGTTAGTTATTGGCATAAATCACAAATATTAGCTCTTTGAAGGCAAAAAATATGCCTTTCATGTATTCCAACTGATTGGTGGATTATGCACTCCACGTTGTTTTTAAGCCCTTTACTGGCTCTTAGCTATTCTCAAGATTCAGATCCAACTCCTTAGATCATACCAAAATTGTCAAGCAAGGCCTGGCCCTGTTCCCTCTCTAGCCTGATCTCCTGCTGCACCCCTATCTCATGTGGGAGATCCCTTGATTCATGGGGTCTCAGAACTAAATTCCTATTACACAGGACATCACCTCACCGTAGGACTCTGAGAAGTTAAGGAAAGGGTGGGATGAATGTCCAGTTTCCTTTGCCCATCACTCTGGTCTTGGTAAATGGACTCCTTAACTCAGATACAGGCCTGGCCTCTCCAGGCATCAGAAACAGCATGAAGCTGAACTGTGCGGTGAGGACCAGGCAGCCATTTCTCCTGTCTTTCTGGCTCTCCATCCTCTCTCCCGCAGTTTGTTTCATCTGCGCACCCACTCATTTCTGTTTTGGTTATATACTTCCATCCTTTGGTCTAACTTCTAATTACTTTTCTCTCATTATATTTTCATCTTCTAGAATTTTGGAATTTCTCTCAGAATATCTTTTGGCCTTGTTTCTCTTCCTGCTTTTCTTTCTCTTCTAAGACTTCAGTTCCTAGCTCTCTTAAATAGCTTTCTGGCTACATCCTGTGTCCAATTACCCTTATAGGGGGATATATGTATGTGTGTGTGTGTGTGTGTGTCTGTCTGTCTGTCTTATTGGAGATTGAAACCAGGGGCATTCTACCTCTGAGCTACACTCCCAGCCCTTTTTAATTTTTGTTTCAAAACAAGGTCTTGCTAGACTGCTGAGGGTCTTGCTAAGTTGCTGAGGCTATACTTGAACCTGCAATTCTCCTGTCTCAGCCTCCCAAGTACTGGGATTACAGGAGCATTCTACCACGCTCAGCCCTTATAGGGATTCCAAGTACTGGGATTACAGCCTTCGCCACTACACCTGTCCCTTATGGGGATTTTATGCATGGTTGACAATGTCCAGCCTACCCCTCCTTACTGGCCAAGGTGCATACTTGGAGTTTGTCTTTCAAGTTCATTCCTCCTGTACCAGCTACTGTTCTCTAAAATTGGATGTTATGATTTCATGGTCTTCCTCATGCACAACACTAAACATGTCTTCCTCTTTTTTCCCATCATTATAAAAGCCCATTACACTCACACATACAGATCAAAATTTACCTTACATACATTCTCTCCATAGTTGCTGGAGACGTGCATGGGCGCATGGTAGTGGATACAAAAGCCAAGGTTCCCTGCTGCAGACACCTACATGGTCTGTGCTGTCAGCAGCTCGAGTGGTCTCCAGGCTGGAATCCTGACAAGCACCGCAGCTGCTGAGGGAACAGATCTGATCCGAGCTTGTTTAGAGGCAAACTGACATCAGTTAAGATATCGTTCCTTCTCCGTTTACAGATTGCTTTCCCATAAGCCACCAGATATCTAAAGACTCATCAGAAACTTCAGGGAAATCCTCACCCAGCTGCTTTCTCCCCTAAATGACTTGCCTATCATTAGACTGATGGCTTCGGGTTTGGAGTGAGGGTTTCATCCAGATGTGGTGGGCCGCAGGCCCCAGCACATTCTTCCTTTTAAGCGGTGGCCTGAAACCTGCCATGGGAAGGCACGGAGCAGGAGTGCTTTCAAGCTCTTTGGAGGATTTTAGCATATTGTTCAAATGTCCTCTTGGGCAGATTATGCGTGTGATTAGCATGCTAAGGATAAGCGCTCTCATGAAGAGTGAGGAAGAGCTGACACCTTCGGCAGGAATGGCCAGCTCTGCTCAATCCAGCTGCTCCATGGGGAGCTCAGCGCATTAGGCTGTTCACAGTCACAGGCCCAAAGAAATTAGATGGAACCCAAAGAAATTCAGCTGTGGTCCACCGAGCATTTTAATCAAAACAGCAAGCTTCCCTCTTCAGCCACACTGTCCTCGGGTGGAGACTGCTATGCTCATGGCAGGAAATGTACAATTACCTGGTAGGTGTGAGGAGAAGAGGAGACACCTAGGCAAAACTGGGAAGGTTGCTAGGTTCCGAGGGAAGGACAGTAGGAAGAAATGCTACCGGGCTTCTAGAACTTGGGTGCCTGCTATGCACTGTCACTTCGAAAGCATCTTGATGATTGTTTTAATTTCCTAATAGTTTCCCCATACATTAAGAACGTCTTGTAATTCAAGGCCCCACTTGCACGTAGAAATTAAAATGTATTGATCAACAAATTCCTTTACATTTCAATTTAAGGGTGATAAAAGGAAATAACTCTATTTTTTTTCTTTATATCACTTTCCTGCAAATGGGGGAGAAAACAAACACAGGTGCTTTAAAATTTTCAAGGTGCAAACTAAATTACATGATGCCCAGGAGTATGCGGTAGCATTTCTTTGTTTGAGCAAGGAATAAAAGACAGATAATTAGGAAATTGGGAGTCTATTAATTTTCCAAATTTACTCATGCAAGAACCACTGAGCTATGGTGATATTTGCTTACCTCGTCATTATGCAAAAATATATTAGCTAATTATTTTGACTAATGCAATTAAGATATGCATATTTAGCATAAACCATACAATAGAAACGTTACAGTCAGCAATTGCTGGGTTGCACTCATGGGTAGCAGAGAGGCAAAAGTCCCCGCTCAGTCTCCAATGGTAAGCCACAAGATTGCTACAACTCTGCCTGCACTGTTATTATTAGTTTGGTTGCAGTAATTAATTTACTTTACAGCATGACTAGGTGGCACAGCTAGCAGTGGTATTAATTTTTGTTATGAGACACCTGAAGATGTCAGCTTTTGAGCAGCGATGTCTGCACCTTTAATTGCCTTAATCAGTGGAAATACAGTATCTCTTTCAGGGATCCAATTAAGAACGCTATTGTTATTTTTCTTTTCTCTCTAACCCTTACTAATGAATACAGGAGCCAGCAAAAGTTAAGACGATGGCAGTAGCCAAGAGGGGCATCCTCTGTGCTTAACCCAGGAAACTCTCTGAGCCTCGAGCTCCTGAACAAGAGGACAAGGCCGTTGCTGGGCCTCCATGGGCTCCATCATCCCAGAGACCCTTGCTACTCTAAGTGTGGACTGTGACCAGCCCAGACACACCCCTGATCTTCTGAATCAGAATCCATTTTAACAAGATCCCCAGGTGATCAGCATGCCCATTAAAGTTTGAAGAAGACAGCAAAAGAAAAGGGGCCAGAGCCAGCCAGCCGCCTAAATGAAGTCAGAATGGTTTAGACAGTATTGAGGGCAGAAAGTACACTGAGAAGGAATTCAGGGACAAACACAGGAGCTCCATGACCTATCATGCATTCCTTTGTATTTGGAAGCTTGTTGACTTATGGGAGTTTCATGGTAAAATCCAGATGTTGTAGAGAGAGATTAAGATTCTTTACTATGTCAGCTGAGAAAACCAGGAGAGATGCAGGGAAGACGCTGGAAAGAAAAGGCAAAGAGAGGAAAAGGTTTGGGAAAAGGGTACAATGCCCCTATGTCACAGTTCCACCTCAGAGTTGGGCCACAAGGATCCCTCCCTGAGGTACTGGGAATTGAACCAGGAACATTCTACCTCCAAGCTACACCCCCAGCCCTATTTTATTTTCTTGAAGCAGGGTCTCGTTAAGTAGCTGAGGGCCTTTCTAAGTTGCTGAGGCGGGCCTTGAATCTGCAATCCTCCTGTCTCAGCCTTCCAAGGGATTACAGGCATGCGCCACCATGCCCAGCGCTGCATAATCCTTTTGAAGGATGCCAGCCTAAGGCACTGGCATAAAGATGTTGGCCAGGTCCTCCTAGCCGCGTACCTCCATCCATGGCTTGTGGCCCATTTCTCACAAACTCCACCTGTCAGTTGAGCTCTCTGGCTCCTCTCGGTTCTTTCCCCCATTGTCCTTGCACAGAAAGAGTTATACCAGTCATGTCACAATCTTTGTGATACCCTGATTTCAGCCTTCCAGAACTTTCCTGTGTGACTGGCTCAAGTCTTATCCTGACTGGCTCTCCCCTCTGTTCACCCACATTTCATGGTCCCTTAATCCTTCTAGAAATCACACCGGTGGCCTTTGATGCCCACTTCTGGCCACAAGCTGGCTCTTCAGGATTTAACAGGTACATCTGAAATCTAGACCATTTCCTTTGGATCTCCATTCTGTGTCCAGAGACTGAAATTTCATGTGTGCAGGGTGAAGCTAGGCCATCATCGCCTTATCAGTCTCTGAAATTGCCTAGGCCGGAAGAGCTTAGAAATAATGGGGTAGCGAGTAGCGACAGTGAAAGGCAGACCCCTGTCATGATAGAAGCAGCAGGACCAGCAAGCAGAACAGAAGCATTGAACTCACGGCATAGAAACTATCATCTTGTGAGCTCCTGGTATGGGCTAAAACTATGTCCTCCCAAAGATCTTATGTTGAATTCCTAACCCCAAAAACCTCAGAACATGACCTTATCTGGAGATAGGGTCTTTAGAGAGGTAATTAAGTTACAATGAGGTCATTAGGGTGAGCTCTAATCCAATATGACTGATGTCCTTCTAAGAAAGAGAAATTAGAGCCAGGCATGATGGCGCACACCTGTATTCCAGTGCTTGAGAAGCTGAGACAGGAGGGTCTCAGGTGTGGGGCCAGCCTCAGCAACTTAGCGAGACCCTCCACTACTTAGGGACACCCTGTTTCAAAGCAAAAAATAAAATAGGGCTGGGGGGTGTAGTTCAAAGGTAGAATGCCCCTGGTTCCACTATGACTGTGAACTACATTAGGATGTGAAACTATAATGAAGTAATAAAAGTATTCAAAGAAAGAAGAAGGAAGAGGAGGAGGAGGAGGGGAGGAGAAAGAGGAGGAGGGGAGGAGAAGCCTCAGACAGATCCTTCAGGAGGGATTCCAGAAGGAGGCCTCGGATGACAGCTCTGTGCATGCCATTACCTCTGAAGACCTTCCAGTGGGACAAGATGTAGATGTGGAAGATAGTGATATTGATGATCCTGATCCTAGGTCCAGGCTAATGTGTAAGCTTGTGTCTTAGTTTTTACCGAAAAAATACAAAAGGTAAAAAATAAAACTTTTAAAATAGAAAAAAGCTTATAGAACAAGCATATAAAGAAATAAAATACTTTTGTACAGTTTAAAAAAAATAATGCTCCTGGGCTCAATCCCTAGTACCACATACACAAGAAGAAGAAGAAGAAAAAGGAGGAGGAGGAAGACGAGGAGGAGGAACGAAGATGAAGATGAAGAAAAAACGAAGCTGAAGACGAAGAAGAAGAAAAAGAAATTGGAGAAACTAGACACACATGCATAAAAGAAAGACCACGTGAAGACATAGGAAGGAGAAGAGGAGGGCCATGCACAAGGTACCGAGAAAGGCCTGGGATGGACCCTTCTCTCACAGCCCTTGGAAAGAACTAACCCCCTTGGCACCTGATCAGACCTCTGGCCTCCAGAACTTGAGACAATAGGGTATGTTCTTTAAACTACCCGGCCTCTGGTACTTTGTTATGGCATCCCCAGAAAAATCACACAGCTCTTAAGAAACAGAAACGTTTGTCCAAATATTTCTCTCCTCATAGCATCTGACATAATAGTAGGTGTCACCTCGTAGGTGTCCAACAAATACTCCAGTGAGCGAATCAGCAAATGACTGGATGTGTGACTGCGCACCCCGATAATTCAAAGAACCAGTCCCAGGTCTGTAAGATAAGACGGGGCTTCTTCATCCGTGCCTGATGATCTGTGGCACTTCTGTGACACGTGCCTCTCATCTCAAGCAGAAACCAAAGCCAGTCCCTGAACCAACACTGTGGAGGAAGACAATACTAGCCGTGGGGCTTTCCAGCCACAGGGACTTTTGTTGCTCCTTCAAGGAATCTTCAGCCTCTCAAAGAGCCTGAATCAGCTGAGAGGCAAACATATTTGTTTTCACATATTAGTCATATATTTGATAGAGTGTATAGCAAATGTATGTGATAACATAAAATATACTTTAAAATGATAAATTTGGACAGCTGTCGTGACATTTGAAAGAGCACATTAAAAATCCTGCTATATCCCTTCTTGAATGCCATGCCAAATGGCTAAATTTGTCAGCCTTTCTGCAGACACTATTTTACACTTGCTTGATTGTTTTGATTTTAGAAAAGGAACTCACCAGGTGACTTCTGGGCAGCTGGTCAATGGCAATGAAAACTCTGCTTTGTAAAAGCTCAAAAAAAAATAATTAAATAAACAGCAAGTCTAACATGAACCCTGCCCAACTCTACGCAGCTTGTCCTATTTCACAGCCTACTTTGGGAAAAACAGCAAAGAAACTACCAGAAACTAAGAAAGAGATTTAGCAAGCTTGGGGTTGGCAGAAAAATAAGAAAGCAAAATTCAGGGTTCAGGAGCTGGCATTTCAAACATCATGCTCTTGGGCGGGAGTTGGCACCAATTCATGTGCTCCATCCAATGGGGGACAGTTGCTGCCTGGCTCCTGTCAATTTTTGCCATGAGGGAACGAATACAGACCTAGAGCAAGAAAACCTGGAAATGCAAGTTTAAAAAAAAAACCTCACAGTTTCAACTTAAATTTTTAAGAACATTATGCAAAGCCAACTTAAGCACATCAGGAATCCAGATGTGGCCCCATGGGCAGCCATTCTGCAACTTTGCACTACTCAATGTTCAAAAATATTTCAGGCTAAAGAAGAAGTCACACTGGTTTCTCACCACACACCTATCCTAAGGAATCTGCCTTTGGGGCTATCTTGTATATGAAATTGCCTTGTAATTTTCTATTACATGCTTCAAAATATTGGCTAAAATTCCCAACACGGTAGAAACAAACATTCAGATAACCAAACGCATTACAGAATTTTGCTTATTGTTGGTTTTTATTGGCAATTGTAGGACGTGTCTTCCTGATTTAATTTAGGTTGAATCAAAATGTTAAAAGCTGGGTTTGCTTTGTCTGAGCACCCAAGAGCGGAGAGTGAGCAGCGGAAGTCCACCTGCCTGGTGGTGGCACAGGAAGCTTGCCCAGAACCGGAAATCTGCCTGGGATCACCACGTGTCAGCTGTACTGTGGCAACCGCAAATTGTCCTTTGGAATTGAGCTAATCCTTAAACTGAGTGCATATCCAAAACATTAGCTATCTGCTGTCAGGCCTTTGCATGCCACATGCTGAGTTAATTAACACAGAGACGCTTGATACTGGAACCCTCCAGAGGGGGAAACAGAAAGCGGTCCAGGCCTGAGAACAGACAGAGCCCTTGGGGGGATGGAGAACACAGGGGTCTGCTCAGTTTTTATTTCTTTCTGCTCTTGTGATACAAGGTCAATCGGTTAGTCAATCCCATTTCTGTCCCATTGTCTGTGGTAATTCCCAGGAAGACATCCTGTATGAATAATGACGCCTCACTGCACTCCAAAAATTAAACATCAAAACTACCAACATTCCTTCTGTCATGGTCAAGAAGAAGAGCTCATCAGAAAAAAGACTCTCCCTGACAAGACACCAACTCTCTTTTTGGAGTCCAGCGTAAAAAGTAATGATGGTGACCCCACTCAAAATTTTATTCCTATTAATGTAATTATATAGAGATGTATTTGTATAATTCAGTGGAAAACATGCCCAGTGTTTTCTAATTTTACACTGTATGAACACACAGATGTCTTTTGCAGGCTTGGGATCTGGTTAATAGACAAAGCCATTCTATCCTTCACCTACTTCTAGAAGGTAGGAAGCATGTCTGTCTGGGAGGTTCGTGGCTAGAAGTCATGGCATCTAGAAGTCACTGTGGGGTAGAGCATCTCTTGAGGGAAATCAAGTGGGGACTGATGGCAGATACTTTAATAATACTCTAAGAGCCAAGAAATCTTATCTGGACTGGCTAGTCGCAAAGGAAATGGAGATAAAGGAACCGGAAGGGGCTACACTGACAGAGGAAGAAAAAGGACTTGTAAAGTAAATATAATGTGAATCTTTTGCTGCAAGCAGGGGTGCTGAGGAGGCCTGTGCAGGGAAAGAGAAGAACAAGAAGGGATGGTGGACAGGAGGTGGTCTTGCTTGGTCCAAGCCTTTGAGTAAGAGGCAACTCTTGCTAGACATGAGACCCCTGTGAACTCCCTAAACTCTCTGAGCTTCTGTTTTCTTACCTATATACTAGGCATGGTGGCATCTTCATAAGGTGATCATGTAAGGAGGAACATAGAAAATGTACATATCAGAGGCAGTAGAACATAGCATATAAAAGCATCGATTCAGAAGTCAGCAAATTCTTCATTCTTTTTTTCTGTGTGTGTGTGTGTGTGTGTGTGTGTGTGTGTGTTACTAGGGATTGAGCCAAGGGGTTCTCTACCTCTGAGCTACACCCCCAACCCTATTTTCTTTTTTATTTTGAGACAGGGCCTTGCTAAGTTGCTGTGGATGGTCTCAAACTTGCAATCCTCATCTCTCAGCCTTCCAAATACTACGATTACATGTGTACACTACAATATCCAACCCTTCTCCCCTCTTAATAATCATTAAACCATGATCAAGTTATATAAGGCCTCTAGGCCTCCCTTTCCCCCATGTAGAATATAAAAATGACAATAATAGTACTCTTTGTAAGTTTGTCATGGGAATTAAATAAGACAATATATGTAAATTATTCCAACCAGGGCTTCGCATATAGTAATTACTTAATGCGTATTGGCTATTATGAGCTAAAGTGTTTAGCACAGTACCTGGAACAAAATACATTCTCAGTTACCTATAGCCATGATGGTGCTGATGCTGATGGTGATGTATAGAGTCTTGTACAAATAGGGCTGTGGCAGGATATCAGCAAGGAAAAGATCACTGGTGGAAGTAGGAGATAAAGAAACAGCCATAAGAGCACTGATCTCCAAAGTCCACCTCACCCAGGGTGAGAACACAAGAGGCCTTCCCAGTTCAAGAGACATAGGCCAGGCTGGACCTCCAGGCTCGCGCTGGTCGCCGTTGGCCTTGGCAGTTCTCAAGGGCAGGCTCTGATGGAGGTGCCTAGACGCGCATCAAAACACCACCATGCAATCCAGGAGAAGCGTCTCAACTCTCCCGACTTCTACCCTGCCTGATATCACAGCGCTTGCCTCCCCTCAGCCCTTCCTACAGCTCACCCCACAGCACCCCTGTTACCGCTGCCACCATCATTTTGGCTAATTTTGCATTAGCCATGTGGACTGTCGGATGGTTTCTGCTGTATTTTGTTGCCCTTTCAAATATTTCTTAAATAGAAGATTGTACCATCTGGTGGACAATCTGCCTGTGTGCTATCTCACCTATCCCAGCGTGGATTCCACTCCTATTAGGGAAGGAACGAGGGAGACAGGAGAAGCTATTTGCTAGCACACTGCCTCTGGCCGCCTGCAGCCCACTGTCGCTGGTCTCCTCGCTCGCTCCCAGTGGCCTGGTTCTGCCTGCACAGCAGTCAGTTTCCATGTGCTGAGTAGATGTTTCTCATACTCACTCCACAGCCCAGCTATTTCTCATGGGGCTGCAGGGAGCAGATGTCTCCATAGATAGACCTTTCTGACCTGTGCTGACATTTTACCTACATAAGCATTGAAGGCTGGTGCCGCCACACTTCCTAAGTCAGAGAGAACCACTGCGGCTCTGTTAAATTCCACACTTAAAATCTCTATGGAGTAAAAATATTGACTCACAGTGCTCAGAGTTATTAACGATACCTAAAGAAGGAAAGCCCCAGATATATTGAGGGAAAAGATAGAGAGCTTGATAGAAGAAAGATAGATAGAGATGGGTATGGTGGCCCACACTTATAATCCCAGTACTTGGGAGGCTGAGCTAGGAGGATTACAGGTACATGGACAGCCTCAGCAACATAGTGAGACTCTCAGCAACCTAGTGAGACCCTGTTTAAAAACAAAAAATAAAATAGGGCTGGGGGTGTAACTTAGAGATAGAATGCCCCATGGGTTCAATCCAGGAAGGAAGGAAGCAAGGAAAGAAGGAAAGAGATTATAGAAAGATAGACATATACATATAATCATCTATCTCACAGACCTTGACATGGACCCTCACGACATATTTACCTTTTATTCTATCCCAGGAAGCACTAATCCTGCCTGGGAGAGAGGAAGAGTTGATGTGTTCATTTAGAAGATGGCACTATCAGTGGTACTATAAGTCTCACCAAGATGGTACTATAAGTTTCACCAAGACTCCAGGAACCTTGTTTGTTGGGAACAAAAGCATCTTTCCTGCCTCGTTTTCCACTTGGAGATGAGCAGTGTGGTCCCAGTGAGGTCCATGGCAGGATCCCAAATGATTTCTCAAGCTGGCAATTGTTGAGTAGTCAAGAATGGGCAATCTCAAAGCAAACTGCCTGAGGTCAGGCTCGGGCTCTACCTAGATGGGCAAATGACATAGCATCAGTTTCGTCATCTGTAGAATGAGCGCAAGAATAGTAATCCCTTCATAGAGTTTGATTCAAAAACTTATAGAGCATCATATAAGGCAGATATCCTCCTGAACACTTCACAATGAACAGCTCCCCCTTTTCCTAAATGGGATCATGGCACCAGCCCAGTGTCTACTCGAACTGTATAAATGTCTGTATCCTGTTGTCCACGTAGCCGGACGGTCAATATCACACACTTACGAACTGAGAAGACGTGGGATGGGCTCTCTTTCCTCCCTCAGCATGAGTCAGGGCTGCAGCTGAGCACCTGCATGCCTTCCACTGCCTCTCCTTTGTTACTTAACACAAGGCAGGGGGCTGGGCATGGTGGCTTATGCCTGTAATCCTAGTATTTGGAAGGCTGAGACAGAAGGATCACAGAGTCTAGGCCAGCCTCAGCAACTTAGAAAAAAACCTTCAGCAACTTAGAGAGACCTTGTTTCAAAAAATAAATAAATAAAATAAATTGGATAGTGCTTGGGGTATAGTTCAGAGGTAGAATGCCCTGGGTTCAATCTCTAGTACCACAGAAACAAGAGAAAACAAGGCAGGGGATGAACAATTTTCCAGACCAGCAGGTAGAAACTCTCTCATTGTTCTAAGTTAAGGTGACATCCAGCTAGTTGTCTAACACAACTTCCACCAATATCTCACTAAAAAAAAAAAACATGAAGACACATAATGAAAGGAAAACTCACCACAAAACCAAAATCTAAGCTCTGCAGGTGTCCTATGGTCAGAATTTTAATTCTGCTAATTATGGATTTCTGCTCATTACAAAGTTGATGGAACGGGAGGTAGAGAAACAGTTAGTGGCCTCTCCTACTTTGTCTCATGAACAAGAACAACCCCATCCACCCAAAAGTAGTTACAAAAAGTCTTCATTTCTCCCTGGACGCCTTCCTCCTCACTTAACACCTGCTCATACCAAAAACACAGTGACCAGTTCTCTAAGTACAACTGATACTTTGGGAGACAATGATCCGAGTCAGTACTTACCAAATAGTCACCATGTGGCAGGCTGCCTGCCAGTCACTCAGTGCCTGTTAAGTTATTCAGTAATCCCCAAAAGCCAGTGAAGGAAGTGCTTCACTATTATCCCCAGTGCAAGGCTGAAGACAGAGGCAAAGAAAAGCTAAGTAGCTTCATCAGGGTCTTATAGCTAATAAATGGCAAGCTGAAATTTGGACTGAGACAGTCTAGCTCTAGAACTTGTGTTTGTAATGACTATACATGTCTTAGTCATTATTATCATTCCTCATATTGCTACATTCATACAGAGATTGAAGAAGATAGAGACAGACAGACAGATGGAAGATGATAGATAGATGATAGATGATAGATAGGTAAATAGATGATAGATAGATAGATAGATAGATAGATGATAGATAGATAGATAGATAGATAGATAGATGATAGATAGATGATAGATATAAAATAAAGGTGAAACTCACGATGTAAATTGAATACTGGAAGGCATAGTCCCTACAAATAAAGAAACATGGACAAGGAAGGCAGGGATTACAAAGCCTTGGTTTCGGCACATGCTTAAAGTCTAGGTTTTCCTCTATAGATTCAGAGTACAAGTGAACTGGTCATTGAGCATAAAGGAAGATCTCTGTTAAGCTCAGCAAAGCTTTGCAAGATGAAGGTCATCTATCTCAACAGTGAACCCTGGGCCAAGAGTTAGGCTCATCAACCTGCCTTTCTACTTAGACTTAAGCCACAGTAGACAGAAAATAAAATCAGGGGAAAATTCACAAAACTCTTTATTTGGTAATGGTCAGTCTGAGTTGATCTGGCCTTCTTTGACGTCAGTAAAAAGAAAAATTATATCTATAGATGGTAGACAATACTGACGATGAAAGGAAATGGGCATTCTCCTCCACCTCTCCCCAAAAAACTAAGAGAAAAGGAAGATATACAAACAATTTACTGTAAGAATCAAAAGAAACATTTAGGAAACTCTTCAATATCCTCAGTAGGATTGGAGAAGTTATGGTCTCCATGAAACTGCAGCAGAAATACAGAATAGATTATCATGAAAATGGAGCTGGACACCCTGAGGAAGAATTGCAAAGAAACTACATTTGCAATAGAAAAATAAAATCTAAGTTAGAAACAGTCAAGATCAAGCCGGGCGTGGTGGCGCACGCTTGTAATCCCAGTACTTTGGGAGGCGGAGACCGGAGGATCCGGGTTCGGGGCCAGCCTCAGCTCTCTCGTTCTCTCACTCCCTGTCCCTCTCTCTCTCTCTACCTAGTGAGGCCCTCCGCAACTTCGTGAGACACGGTTTCAAAATAAAGTATAAAAAAAATAGGGCCGGGGGCATAGCACAGAGGTAGAACACCCCTGCCTTCAATCCCCGGTACCGCAAAAAAAAAAAGAAACAGTCAAGATCAGATTTGATACTGTCAAAATAAAATCAGTGATGTGGAGACCAAGCCTGAAAATTCATTATCCATAACGCAAATGAAAAGTGCACAAATAAAAGTTAATGAAAGATGATATGATACAAAGGGCAGAACACATAGCTAGAATTGGGAGAGTAAAGATAGTCCAGAACCAGTGCCAACGAAATCATCAATGGCACGATTAAAGAAAAGTTTCCAGAACTACATTTTCATGTCATTAGGTGCTGATCCAGACAAAAAATAAACAGAAATAGCCCAAGAGCAATAAAGCATCAGAGAAAGAGAGAGGCAGAAATTAGAGAGATGGAGAATGATAGACAGAAACTAAGAGAAAGTGAGATCTAGAGAAAAGGAAAGGGCCAGAAAAGGATAGAGAAAAGAATGTGAAATTAAAGTCAATCAATCAGTTAACCATTCAAGCGACTTCACAGAAGACAGAGGCTACTCTCAGTGGTAGACACTGCTGGTCCCTGCCCACGCACCCTCACCCTCGCCACTCCAGGGACTCCAGCCTGATTTCCAACTGCCAAACCCTGGGATTCATTGCATCAGGCCTTTCAACGCCTGTATATTTCATCTACCCTGGGGCATGTCTGTGATAACTCCCAAGAGCTGTGTTCAACTAGTGACAGGTGGGATTTGGTGATGAAGTACCAGGGCTCCCTCATTTCACTGACAGGTAACTCCTAAATGGTTAAGTGCATTCAGACACTTTAGTCTGGCTCCAGAATTCTTTATTAATCACGATGCTTGTCCTTTATGGTTCTTGAAGGAAATCCCCAAATATAAACATAAATCCCTCTTCGTATTCTCCTTCCCTCCCCTCCTCCCTCTCTCCTCTCTCTTCTCTCATTCTATTATGGAGCACTGAAAACAAGAATTGGGTTCAGGACCAGAAAATATTGTTGGGTGTTTGTCCCTTCTTCTTCCATTTAAATAGTTCCAATACAATGTAGGGGAAGTTCATGTTGCCCAAAGAGATGATCCTTTGCTGGTTTACAAGCTCTTTTCAAGAGCAACCTCAAAGCAACAGGCAGACTGATGAGTGGCTCTCATTCTAGAACAGAGATATCCAATAGAACTTTCTATGATGATAAAAATGTTCTGTATGTGTACTGTCTAGTGTGGTATCCAATAGCCACACGTGGCTACTGAGCATTTGAAATGCACCTAGAGGACCACGGACATTAATTTTATGTAACTTTAATTGAAAGGAATTTAAATTTAAACAGATGCATGTGGCTAATGACTAGACTACCACATGGCCCCATACAACTCTAGAACCCTGTGCATCAGGAAGGACTTCCAGGCTAAGTTCTCCCTGTCCCCAAACCCACCAAAATGATTTGATCACTTCCTAGGCTAATGACCATCAAACTTTAGGATGCATCAGAGTCATCTGGAGAATTTGCTTAAAATGTAGATCTTCGCAAGCTATCCCTCTGACAGAGGTCTAATATCTAGGATATACAAAGAACTTAAAAGACTTTACACTAAGAAAACAAACAATCCGATCAAGAAGTGGGCAACTGAAATGAATAGACACTTCACGAAAGAAGAGATACAAATGGCGAATAGGTATATGAAAAAATGTTCAACATCATTAGCAATCAGGTAGAT